>CAUYSK010114128.1:0-71723 GCA_963575035.1 Avahi laniger
CCAGCTACTTGGGAGGCTGAGACAGTAGGATTGCTTGAGTCCAGGAGTTTGAGGTTGCTGTGAGCTAGGCTGACGCCACGGCACTCGCTCCAGGCAAGAGAGTGAGACTCTGTCTCAAAAAAAAAAAAAAAAAAAAAAATACACACACACATACACGTAAACACACGTTTGCTCTATGTATAGACACACATGTGCACACATGCACATGCACATCCCGTTGGTTTCACTTCTCTGGAGAACCCCGACTAATACAGACCCATAAGTTTGGTCCTAGGTAAACTTCTTGATGGGACAAAGCATCTTATTAGCATAGTAAGAAAATTCATAAGGGTCTGGATAAATATTAATCTTAGCTTTCATAGGTTCCTGTCAGAGAAGAGACATGAGCGACATAATTGGACAAGTCTCCCGTGTCTTCTGCATTCTAGGGAAAAATTGAGTGTAATATGGTGATGACTTCAGGATGGTTTTAAAAGGAATCAGACAGGATTCTGCCCTACCTAACCCTTGTATTGATCTGTTTCTCTCTCTTTTTTTTGTGATATATTATTTTCTGTCTCTTTCTGATATTGCACAATATCACCCTGTTTCATAAAAGTCCAAAAAATAGAGTGGTCACCAAGAAGTACATTGAACCTGGAGTTATGCACTGTTTTTGAGTTTCTCTTCCATCATTTATCTAGTGTCTGGTTTCTGGTGTCTTTTAACCTCCCTGAGCCTTCGTTGTTCGTTCAATGTGAGATTTTCACATTTTCTATCACATTAAATAGCACATGTTAAATGTGTTTTGGTAAAGAACTACAGAGACATAGTTTATTGTGATATGTTGTGTTAATATTTTCAGATATTAGAAACTTTAATTTATTAATTAGAGATTTAATCTGCATATCACAGTTACAAGTTAGTGGTGGTGAGGAATTATGAGGCCCACATTAGCTTGGCCCCTAGGAAGGATGCTCAAGAATGGGTCCTGTAAGTCATGAAAGGCCAGAGGCCCAAGATCCAGCTGTAGACAGAGAGCTAGGACATTGCATAAAGGCTATCTGTACCCTGTGTTCCAATTTGGCCTTCATAAGACAAGAATATATCCTTTGTTATCCAATATCTGTAATGTAAAAAATATGTAGCCAGAATCCATAAACACCTTCAGGGTATTACAAAATCATCAAAATTTTAATAGAATGAAGATACTCAGTAGTTCTCTTTAGTTACTCTTAGATTGCTAAAGCTAATTAAAATGAGAATCAGAATGGTGAAATTCAAATATTTTATTTTCATGGAAATTCAGTACTTTTGTGTCAATGCAATTTTACAAAATATGTAGTTTCCAGTTTAATGTCTGGCTATAATAATTTCAGAGATTTAAAATCATTTCAGACAGAAAAATAATTGCTCTATATAATTTCCTCATTTCAAAAAAAAAAAAAAAACTATATTTCCTCCAGAGGATGCTCTAACTAAATCACACCTGTATCTACCAATGTACAGGGTTGGTTAGCTTAAAATTTACATGATTCATTGAGGGGATAAGGTATATAATACACCATAGTTCTCTGCTATTCCTTGAGAGTCATTTGTTTCTCACTATGTCTAAGAGAATATTTCCTTTACTTCTATTCAATAGAGAACAGAGGATTCAAACCACATGCATCTGCGAAGGAGGCTTTGTAGGGGATGAAGCTGCAAATGTTGGGTCCTTTTTAATCTGGAAACAAAAATAATTAAGTCAGTCTAAGCTTAGATGAGTGAAGGGAAGGTAACAGACAATATTCACATCATTTATAGACTCTTAAGAGTCACTTCTCAATTTTCCTCTCTAGCTCAGATAACTAAAAATATGTAGAAATCGAAGACCAAGAATCCAATTAAGTTTCCTGCTGAATTATGGTAACAGTTTTTAAATAAATGATGGTGATGATATAAAAAATTAATGAATGTTGCTGAGAGAGTCACTTGACTCTGGCCCAAATGGTTGCAAAATTCTCCATGACCTACATTTTATATAGAAAACTATTAATAAATGAAAGGGAGGTTAATGTAAAAAGTTACATTCATTTTGTTGCCTCCTTAATGTCTCCTGCATTAAATTAAGCTATAAATTACAAAGTTAGATTTACCTATTCCCTTTTATTACCCCAATTCAGGATTTTCCCTGTTAAAAAATAGAAAGTATTTTGAGCTCTAAAGGATCTTGGTATTTCCACCACTTTTGTTCTTAAAAAGTTCTACTTTAATTATGTAATGATGATTGAGACATAAGACATTACCTGAGAATTAATATAGGTTAGAAAGTACTAATGCCTTAGGCCAAGCCAAAAGCTACTAACTCTTTAGTGATACACAGATTGTTAAATCATTACTGCATTTCTGAGATAAACTAAAAAGTGAATAATATGGTGCAGAGATTTTTATTTTTTGTCTTTTTTAAATTATCTCAAAGTAGATATTTTTAGGATTAAGGAAAAAAACCCTTCTTTTTCTAAAGTATCTTTTTTTATATCTATTCTATTCTTTCACTATGGTTTTCTTTTTTATTCTTCAATTCAATTAAAATATTATGTATCTACTAAAAGAAAAATACTGTCCTAAACATCATGAGGAATGCAAATATTACAAAGAAACTCTATTTTTGTCCTACACAGGCACGCAGCTTTGTGAGGAACCATGCAGTTAAGTGAAGCATAAAGCTAACTGAAATTAGTCTGTTTGAGAGTTACAAAATGCAAAGAAAGAAAGGTAGTCATACTTTAACCACATGTGAAGGAATCCATAAAGGCATCTGGAAAAAGGGTTGAAGTAGACATAGAATTTTTCCCAGCGCTTTACATCAGTTAGGGTAGAATTCTTCTTTGAGTTGCAGAAACCTCTATTATAAGGTCTTAAATAAGTATGACATTTAATTTTGTTGCATGAGAGTAGTCCAAAAGTGGATATTTCAGGGCCAGTATAACAATCTAGTACTTCCATGAAGGAACCAAGTGCTTTCTGTCTTTTTGCTCTGTCAACCTTAGTGACAACAGCTCTACTACAGAGGTAACGCATATTCCAGGCAGTTAAGAAGGAAGGAAAGAGACGATATGACACTCATGTACTTCTACTTATGGCTTATCAGAAAATGCTGTCATACTGGCCAAGTTAGCAGCACAGGTAAACCTAGAATTTTTGTCTTCCAGCTATTGGAGTAGGTACGAAAGAGAGAAAGGGATTGTGTATTGAGTGAACCAATTACAATAGCTGCACCAATTCAAATTTTTGACTACTAGAACCACTCAGAATTGTATAGAGAGTGGTATCTCCTTTTCTAGATGTATATGACATACTATATATCTGGGAAACCAAAAAGAAATCATGGAAAAATTACTGAAAATTCCATAATAAAATTCGATGTAAAATGGACCATAGTCCTAAGTGTCAGAGCTAAAGCTATAACATTTTTCAGGAAAAAAACGTATGAGAAAATAATTGAGGCTTAAGGGTTTTCATAAATTAACTGAATGAGAACAAAAGAAAGCATAAATTATAAAAGAAAGGAAAATGATTCATTAAAATATCAAAATAGGAAACTCTCTTTTTTCAAAAGACGTTGTTAAGGAAATAAAGACAAGCCACATAATGGGAGAAGATTTTTGCAATGCATATATGTCACAAAGAATGTTTAAACAGAACATATAAAGAGCTCTTATAACTCAATAATACCCTCAAATGGCCTATGTGGACAAATTCTTAAAAATGCACAAGTGCAGGTATAAATGCATATAAATATGTTAAGGTGATACTCAAAATATTTGACAATAAGATTGGTACATGCGCTGACCACTCAGAATTGATACAGATTTGTGCTGAAGAACATTCCAGAAGCCTCTGCTTTAACAGGTATTATGTCTACTGCTACTAGATCCTGGACCACGGGGAATTCTTTTGGGGTCCTTAAGAAGGACTTGGACAGGAAGGAGACACTTTGATAAACTGAACAGCAGGTATTTACCGAACTCTATGGACATTTGACAATATTCTAAAAACTGTAGAGATATACTGTGCATATCAGCTGCATATTATAATACTGTTTCCAAATTCTGTTAAAATGATTAATTTGCATATTAATCCTGTACCAATACCATAATGTTTTAATTAATATATTTTATAGAATATTTTGCAGGTCAATTCTCCTAATTGTATATTTTTTGGAAAGTAATTTTGTATATTCAAGTAAATTTTCCTCTAGTTTAAGGATCAGCTTGCTAAGAGCTTTAGAACTTCTTATTCTGTTCATAATTAACTCAAACTTGAGAAATGTTAACTACTAAAATATGGAGTCTTTCCATCAAAAAACATAGTATGTATCTTGACTTATTCACAATCCATGGTGAGAACTGGATAACCCTCTTTCACTACTTACAGAATAGTGTAACTCATTTAGTGGATGTCTGGTGTTACTGTTCAAGTTCTTGGAATTTACTTTCAGGAATCATGTCCATTTAACTGTATAAAATGTCACATTCTTAGCTTGCTCACTAGGTCACTGATTCACTTTAGGATCCTGTGTTCTCTTGCTCTTGACAATTGTCTACAAGATTTTTCCTGGAGAGTTTCAGTATAGAACATTATCCAGTTTGTACCCTGGATACAAAATATATATTTTAAAATATGATCTTATATAATTCCTATAGATTTACATTTTGGCAGTTGAAGTTTCCCTTGATTTGGTAATGTAGTTTTCACTCTATGTCAGTCAGAAGCTTTTGGATGTTTTTATGTTCATCAATGAGCTTTCATAGATTTTCCTTGGGTCCTGGTTGCTTTTACTGCTTTGTGGACTGAAGGGTTAGAAGAGAGTACAAACGAAGCCACTTTGCATATGAAAATACTTTAGTTAGCTAAACAAATATATTTAACTTATTTCACTCTTGGACTATAAACTTCTTAAAGCCATTGTATGAGTCCATTGTGAATTTTTATACCCCAGAGAGCCATGGTGCCTAGCATAGGTATTTTGTTACTGGCAGGTGAATGTATTTATCTAGGGCCTAAAAGACAGTTAACATCTCTTGTGTAGTCACTGTGTGTCAGTTTGCTAGGAGCTTTATGCAAATTTTCTAATTTAATTTTTTCAATAAACCATGGAGGTTATACTGTTATTCCTATTTCACATATGCAGAAAATGAAACTCAGAGAGGTTAAGAAACTTGCTAAAGTTATCAGAATTAAAGAACTGTGAAACTACAAGTCACATGGAAGCAGTTTGATGTCAAAAGTTCATCTTGAAACAAACAGTTAAGTTAGGTCTTCAGCCTGTTTGTTACTGAGTCCAAGCCAAGATTATGGACTTCCTTATATGTGCTTCCCATCAGATCCTTCATGATGAGGCATTTAATGTCCTGTTCAGGTAATTAGGAGACTTGAGGCTGAAATGAGCCCCGCTGCCAATTAACCATGAAACCTTGACCATTATTTCCTCATTTATCCTAACAAATTATTTACATATGATCTATAAAGTGCACTCACATGTATTGTTTGAGTGATTGTTATGGTAGAATGATGCCCACCCACACCCCAGATGCCCACGTCCTAATCCCCAGAAACCGTGAACTAATCCCCAGAAACCGTGAATAGTGAATATGTCTTATAAAATAGAAAAGGGAAATTAAGGTTGTTGATAGAATTAAGGCTTCTAATCACTGAGATGAGGAACTTGAGATACGAATATCCAGGTGGGCCCAATGCAATCACAAGGGCCTTTATAAGGGAGAGAGGGAAGCAGGTGAGTTAATACCAAGGCACCAAGACTGGTGCCAGAAGCCAACAAATCCAGAAAGCTAATGGCTGTGAGGAGGAAGTTCTGTGGCTAGGGTGTGCTCCAGTGCAGGTTTCGGAAATTGGAAGAAAAGGCAAGTGGCAGCGGGCAGGTAAGACTTGCTCTTTCTTTATTGTTCGTGGGTGGCTGGGGCGGGGCGGATACAGCCGCAAAAAGTATGGCCTAGAACATGGCAGGTGCTTGTATATGGCTCTGAACAATAGTGGCAACATGCCAGGGGAAAGCACGATCACATGGGTTCACATAGGAGATAACTTGGTTACATAAGTGCGCTGACTCACGCCTTCCCAGAAGGCCGGCTAGCTGCGGGGTGGGCCAGAAAAGACGCTGGGGCTGTCATCTTAGTTTGGCCAAAGAAACCCATTGCCTCTACAAATGCATTTTCCCTTACAACGGCAAGGAAACAGATTTTCTCTTGGAGCCTCCAGGAGGAACTAAGGCCTGTCCAACACCTTGATTTTAGGCCTGTGTAACTTGTTTTAGACTTCTGACCTCCAAAATTATTAGATAATTTATATTGTTTGAATTCGCCAAATCTGTGGTTATTTATTGCAGTGACGATGGGAAATAATACAATTATCATTACTAATAAAATTATCCTGCATGACAGATAATCATTATCACTATGTTGTAGATGTGCAAATGAGGCTCCGAGTTAAAATGACCTGCTTAAGGAAATTCAATCATTAAATGATAATTAGGAAATTAACTCAGGTGTTTTGACTACAAATCTGATGCACTCTTTACATGCACTTTTTATAAAATGAGGAGGTTGGATGACATAATCTCTAAGGTCCTTCCAGCTCTAATGTTCAGTGATTTGTGTCAAATGAAATTGGAAACTAAAATGTGAGAATTTGTTGGCTGTGTAACTTCTCAGTTCTCAGGAGCATTTCTAAAGCAAAAAGGTTTTGGCATCATTTTGCTGCATTGCAAAATAGGTGTTTTTCTGCTAGTGTAAGTCTTGTATCTTTTGCTTCTGGCTCTGAAGTTTGGCAGCTTAGGCTTTTTCACATACATAACTGAAGTAGTTTTTTCCTGTGGCTGTTATGGATTTACTGACAGTTCACCAAACTGACTTTCTGCTGACAAAAACTGATTTTTACTTGACCTGTTTCTTGAATGAACTTTGTCTTTTCAACAGTTCAAAACATTTTGAATAAGCAGGGTTAAAATTGATGTCTGTTTTGAAACAAATTACATTATAATTTCTTTCATATATTAGTATATGTATTTAGTATACATATTAATACATAATAATATATGTATTTAATATATGTATTTATATGTATTAATGATATAAATGTATATACTACTAAATTTTTTTCATTTCTAAATATCATTCGTAAGGGCCAGTATTTTATTTTCAAAATATCATTTAATAGGTTTTAGGGACAAGTGTGTAGAAAAATGATCCATAATTGCATTGACAGGATGATCTCTGTTGACTTTTCATAAAAAAAAAAGAACCTATGCATATGGTTAGAAATATAAATGGCATAGGATGATATAAAATGAAAAAGGAAATAATTTTGGTATGACCATATGTGCATTGCTATGATTTACATGATCTATTCATTCTAAAAATCTTAGATCCTTACTCTAAGCATCATTTGGGCTCCATTTTGCTTAAAATTGCAGTAAATTTAAAATTTGCATTAAATAAAATTTAACCTCAAACTCTGTAAGTAAAACAATGAACTTGAAAATAACCGAATTCGGAAAAATATAAAATAATGCACAATTTATTTAGAATAAAAGAAACTGCAAATGTTATGTTAATTATCAATCTCAGTAAAGATGAGCGAAATTCTCTTCCAGGTGTAGTTAAGGGGCTTATTTTAGTTTATTTTTCCTTTTTCATTCATTGTCAAAATTCTTCTTTGTTCACTGAGCTCTTCTGTCTTCATTTGGCACTAAAATAATTGCTTCTACGTGCCATTGTGCTTATTTTTAATCACAAAGAAATATTGGCTCTTTAGTAGGAAATTGTCTGTAGTTAGGACTTTACATAAAATTTACTTCAAATACACTCTACCCTTTGTCACTAGTTGCTTATTCTGAGTACAACATACCTGTTTTGTATCTCCTGAAAGAGCTTGATGCTAGCAGTGGAGCAAAGCCACCATAACCTGGTTTGACAGGAAGAGTCTTTTCCTATTTTGTCTAGGCCAAAATCAGCCACCTGACTGCAAAAATAAAAATAAAAAAATAATGCTATGGAAATTTTGTATATTAGTCTTTGACATCTCTTCCAGTCGCAACATATCAAGTGTTGTTATTTTGTTTTGTTTTTGGTTAGATTTAATTTTTAAACTCTTTAGAACATTTTTGAAGACTTTTTAGAGCAGTTTTAGATTCACAGAAAAATTAAAAGGAAGTACAAAGATTTCCCATATCCCTCCTGTTCCTGCACATGAATAGCCTCCCCCATTATTAACACCTTCCATCAGAGTTGTGCACTTATTACAATTGTTGAACCTACATAAGACTAATTTTTATCATCCAAAGTACATAGTTTACATTAGGGTTCACTCTTGGTGTTCACTGTAGGTTTTGATATATTTATAATGACGTATTATGATCATACAGAGTAGTTTCACTGCCCTGAAAGTCATCTGTGCTCTGCTGATCCATCCCTCCTCCCCCCAAGCCTGCTGTGAATGATCCTTTTGCTGTTGCCACAGTTTTGCCTTTTCCAGATCGCCATATGGTTGGAATCGTGTAGTATGTAGTCTTTTTAGATTGGCTTTTACAGTAATATGAATAGTAATATGAATTTAAGATTCTTCCATGTCACCTTATGGCTTGATAGCTATTTCTTTTTAGATCTGATTAATATTCCATTATCTGAATGTAGCACAGTTTGTTTTTTCATCCACCTACTGAAGGACATCTTGGTTGCTTCCAAGTTTGGGCAATTGTGAATAAAGCTGGTATAAATACTCATGTGCAGGGTTTTATACTGACGTAAGTTTTTCATTCCTTTGTGTTGATACCAAGGAGTACAATTGTTGGATCATATGGTAAGAGTATAGTTTGTAAGAAACCACCAAACTGTCTTCTAAAGTGGCTGAGCCATTTTGCATTCCCACCAGCAATGAAGGAGAGTTCTTGTTGCTTCACATTTTTGCGGCATTTGCTGTCATTATTCCAGATTTTGGCCATTCTAATATGTGTGTAGTAGTGTCTCATTGTTTTAATCTGAAATTCCCTGATGACATGATGTGGAACATCTTTTCATATGCTTATTTGTCATCTGTATGTCTTCATTAGGTGACTGTTAAGATCTTTGGCTCGTTTTAAAAATCAGGTCATTTGTTTTCTCATCATTGAGTTTTAAGGGTTCTTTGTATATTTTGGATAATCTGTTATTAGATAAGTCTTTTACAAATATTTTCTCAAACTCTGTGTCTTGTCTTTTTATTCCCCTGATAGTGTTTTTTTGTAGGGTAGACATTTTTAATTTTAATGAAGGCCAGAATACATATTCTTTATTTCATGGATTATGCCTATTGCATTGTATCTAAAAATTCAGTGCCAAACTCAAGGTCCTCTAAATTTTCTCCTATGTTACTTTCTAGAAATTTTATATTTTCACATTTTACATTTGGGTCTTGTGATCCATTTGAGTTAATTTTTGTGAAGGTATAATGTCTGTGTATAGATAGATTCATTTTTTTTTTTTTTTTTTTTTTCATATGGATGTCCAGACTCGTTAGGATTTTAATTGGGAAAAACTATGGTGCTGTGGAGGGCAAAAATTTAACATTCTCAGGGATGTGTGAAATCTCTGTACATTAAAAGGTACATAAGAATGTCCCTATCCTTTGGGAACTGCTACATTCACTGGGACTATAGATTACGCATGAAAAGTTAAACACTAGAATAATATAGAATTTGATGAAACATATATAGTATGTATGTAAGTAGTCTATGAATAAGTTAATGTTATTTTAATCTTTTATTGGAATACGTAATAGACCAATGAAGAAAGAAAACCTTTCTAGCTTTATGGATTTTGAAGCATTTCAATGAATGAAGTACTATTTATTTAACGCCTATTCTATCTGAAACTCTGTTTACCTGAACTTAAAAATGATCACACCAATGCTATGTATATCGCTATTATCATCTCATAGATCAGAGAACTAAGGAAAAGGTTAGTTAAATAATATAATGAAGGCCATATGGTTTGAAAGTGAAATGTGAAAATATAACCAGGAGCTCTCATATCGAAGTACATGTTCTTTGTGCTGCACTGCTGGCACATGGATAAGAACTGTCTCGTTTTCTTTTTTCTCTGTTAACACATATTTGTTATATACTTTACACACTTATAAAGATGCTAGTAATGTTTCATCAGTTATCAACACTTCTAAGTCTTATTTGCTACTCAGAGACAAACCATTTGATTGAGAAATACCTTCTTCTAGTAAAACTGTCTTCTTCTAGGACAGCCGCAGTGGCATTCCAAAGGATTTCAAGCAAGTAATTTAGACATGAAAAAGGAACAGTGGCATAAGTCAATCAGTAATTAAATTGTGCAGAATCAAAATCACGTACATAAGCGGAAGCCAACATTTTTTGCATCAATTCTCATTATTAAAATGTTTTCAAGAAGACATTTTCTCTAGAATCAAAATAACTGCCAAGTAATCATTTGTTAATTCAGTAGTAGTCATTCGTCGATAATGGAAAGGAACTGTATGTGGTGAGGTTTAATTCTAGTTGAAATTATTGTGTGATTTTTGTATAAGGTTATGAGTTGCCATTCTGAATAATTCTTTGGATTTATTCGTGGAGGAAATATGGCAAAAACTGCTATTAACTCTTCATCCAATGTGAGAACATTATGGACTAAAGTCAACAAATTGGACCCAAAAAAGGAGCCCATGTTGAAAGTTAAAAGCATTTGTTGAAATTCAAAATACATAAAATAAAATATATTGATTTAGATTTTAATAAAATAATTTTATGGAGGTAAAAATTACTAATAGTGATTTTAAGGAGACATATTTTAAATGAATGGTCACAACCATAATTTAGGTTAAATAGGTTTAAAGCTAAAATGCATATTTTGTATCTTTTCTGATGACATCTTTCTATATATATATCAAAGCTTATTTAATTGTATCTACACATTGTCCATGTATATGCGTGTGTGTGGTGTGCAAAATGTGTAAAATCTCAGCATGATGAATTACCAATTAATAAAATTATATTTTCATCTACCTAGAAATTCATTTCCTTATATGTTTATTTATATGGCTTTACGTATTTATCAATGTCTCAGATGTTGGGAAAAGAAGGATTTCTTTGAATACACATTTATGCCAGTTGTGGGTCAGTTTCTAATGTTTTTTTGTCATTGATGTATAGTGAGGTAAAGCAGTTAATTTAAATATAAGAGAAGCTAAGATTTTTCAGTCTTTGAGCAAGTACAGGGAAGCAAGGATAAGCTTGTGATCCACCCATACTTAATTGACTAGTATGTCCTAAACATTTATATTTAAAGCATTTCATCCATTCCAAGTTATATATTTTTATTTTATATTTTTCACCTCTGAAAAATAGATACATCATGCAATGGATGGTGTTTTATGATTGTTGAATAGAAAATAGTTGTGATATAGTTTCCATTACTGCACATGTATGTATTTGGGCATAGATATTTTGTTTCCACATCAATTATGTATATACATTGTACTACAACAAATGTTGAATTCAATTGACATTTAAGTGCCAAATCATTCATTGATCATTTGAGAAAAAAATGTGTCACAGTTGTTACCTGGAAGCCTTCCATTATTAATTTGTGGTATATCAAGAATTATTAAAATGTGTAGACTTGAAAATGATATTTAGAAACTAAGTTCTCGTGCTAAGTGTTTCCTGTTGCTACTTGTGTGTCACTGCTTCTAGGTTTTCTCGGTAGATAGAACTGCAAAATATGTATAATCACCACATATGTACACATATTAATATGTATTTCTACACCTATCTATACATAGAGATTAATATAAATATGAGTTCATATGCACACCTTTTGCTATAATCCAGCATCACAGCATTTGCTCTAATCCCTTCCCCCTTGCTTATTTTTATCTCTTTAATAGTGAAAAAACTTGGCTCTCGTTATCTACAATATATTTACTTATTTGTTCAACCCTAGGTTAACATAAAATAGTTTCAGAAATGCTAACCCACATTCCAATTAGAAGCAAATTTACCAACTAGAGTACAATGTTAGTATATAGTACCTTTTATCTTAAACTGTATAGTTAAAATGCTATTAATATTTTCAATGTTAGCTCCCAACTATCTCTTCAAAGAGATTTAAAACATGAGAAAGACTAGATTCCCAGATTTCTGACTTTAAAAATAGAGGAAGACAGGTACTAACCAAGCAACGCAGGGGACCTCAGAAATGGAAATTGACCCTATCTGACAGCAGGGAAACTAGGTATGAATTTAGCCAGTAACCTGAATGAAGTTGAATGTACAGTTTTAAAACTTCCAGTAAGGAATGCAGCCTTGCCAACAACTTGCTTTCCACCTGTGATAACCCAGGCACAGAAACCAGCTAAGTCAACTCTGATTGTGACCCAGGGACCGTGACTTAATACATTTTTGTTGTTTTAGGCCATTAAATTGATGATACTTTGTTATATTAATAGTAGCAATAGAAAATGAATATCACATCCTTCTCAATAATTCATAACCTCAATGTATCATAAGAAAAGATCAAACAAATGTGAAATATATGACCTGCACTCTTCAAAAGTGGCAAGGGCATAAAAGACAAAGACTGCAACAAAAGCAGGGGACTAAAGTGACAATAGTAACTCAGTGCTATGTGAGTTCCTGGATTGGAGTTTGAGACAGGAGAGAGACAAGCATTAAAAAAACTGGTATAATTCCATAAAATCTTCAGTTTGATTGATAATATAGTATTAGTGTTAATTTCTTAGTTTTGAGAATTATACATGGTTATGTAAGATGGTATCATTGGGAGTCACTGGTTGAAATTATGTGGAAATGCTACATAATGCTTTTGGAACTGTTTTTAAATCTAAAATTGCTTTAAATTTAGTCCTGGAAGCACTATGGGAGCAAGTGTAAGAAATGCTGCTTTTCCAATGTTCTTCAAGACACAGAGAAAGTGGGGGGAAAATGCACATTGATAATATAAAGTAAAAAAAAAAAAATGATTCTGTAGTATAAGTACCATGCGCTAACCGATTGTGCCACTGATCAACACTAGGGTGCTCACATGGCGGTAATACTCTCCAGGGATTAGGGGGATGGGGAGGGTAAATCCACAACTAAAGGACACAGGGAGCATTGTATGGGGGAAGGGCATGCCTTTAACCCTCGCTTGGGTGAGGCAAAGACATAAAGTGTAACCACAATGTTTGTGTCCTCATAATACCCTGAAATAAAAAAAAAAAAAAAAGAAAAGAATTGGGATTAGAATGTTTTGTGCCTCTTCGTTTTTGTTCTTTATCAGGAAGGCAAGAGGATTAGGGATTTATCACATAATTTTTGTGAATGGAAATGGTTGGCTGGGGCCTTGATGCTCTAAATGTTGTTTGTGGACCAGCACCATTGGCCTCGCTGGGGAGCTTGTTAGAAATGCAGAATTCGGGGGCCACACGGCTGGTGATTCAGCATGCGGATTGCAGCAGGAAAGTCTGAGAAGTACCTGTGTGGAGTGCTACGCTGAGGCAGGTGGTGGAGGCTGAGGAGAAGGATGCCTTGCTGATTACGGGTATTCGCTGTAGAGGGAGGGAGGATTGTGGCACACTTGCCTGGGTAAAGGGCAGATGACCCACAAAAGTGTCTGGGGAGAATGTCGACTTGTTTCTCCTGTATGAATGGCCTTATTCTGAACCACGTGACCCTGCCGTGCTGGCTCCAGTTGAGATCGGAGCAAAGGTCAGCACCCATCCAGGCTGGCAGTCCCCTATGAGAACGACTCAACAGTGGCAATGGTGATTAGTGGGGAATTTAAGTCGGCACTGTGAAATGACAGCTAAACAGGCGTGACTGCTAATGGTGGAGCATTAGGATAGGGACCCACGAATCCCGTTCTAGTCTCTGGAAGGCCAGGCTTCTTCTGGCTTCTCTCTCTCTGGAAGGTGCAGTTATCCTGTTTCCCAGCTCCCTCGGCAGCCTTGCTGCGTGAGCTGGTCACAGTTGTCCTCACCTCCACTAGACCCCTGCGTGGTCTTCCTGCTTCTGGTTTTGCCCCCAACTAGGAGACAGAGTGTTTCTCTTAAAATGTGAGTTGGATCATGTCACTTACCTGCTGAAACCTTCTTATGGCTTTCTATCGTATACGAAATTAAAAAGGGAAGAAAAACAATCTCTACTTTCATGTTCTCGTACTCGCCCACTTGTTGACATCACTCCTAGCTGTTCTGAACTCAGATCAGCATTTGCTGCTGCATTTGCCATCTCCTCTGTCTGAAACTCTCTTCCCCCAGAGATGCCTGTCTCTCTCCTTTCTCCTTCCAGTCTTTTACGTCTTTCCTCTGATATTCCCACCCTGCTCAGGCCTTCTCTGACCTACTGAATACTGAAATTCTCATTCATCTCATAACCCCAACAACCTTCATCCTCCTTCTTGTCTGACACTCTACAGCACTTGCTTTTTTTCCCATTGATATTATATATTTCGATTGTTTATTTTTCAGACTATTTCCCATGTAAGAATATAAACTAGAGGAGTTGGGGGGTTGGCAGGGGTTTTGTCTGCCTTGTTAACTGCTGTATCGCAGCACCTAGAACACAGCCTGGCATTCACAGTAGATGCCAGGTAAGTATTTGTCCAGTGAATGAATGAATGAAATTAAAGTGGTCATCCATAGATAAACAAATGGAGGTGGAATAATTTAATCACATTGATCTTTAAAAATGTAAATGTAATTATGCACCCTTTGGCGACTTGCCATTGTAAAATAACCAACCCTTATTCCCTGCCCAAAAAATGAATGGCTCCATGTTTTTTCTATCTAAAACTCCTGGGGATGCCTGGGGACTACCTGGGGACACCTCTCTTTGCTTCTTGATATCTTTTTGTTTCTTGGGTCTTAATTTAAATGTCACTTGCTCAGAGGGGTCTTCCCAAATTACCTCTAATCTGAATTAGGTTCTGCGTTAAGTCTTTTTCAAATCCTCTGGATTTCCTGTTGTATCATTTTATGAGAGCTATGAATATATGTGTGATTATTTGTTTAATGCTTGTTTTTCTTCTCATACTTTATGCTCTAGGTGAGCGATCCCCAACCTTTTTGGCACCAGGGACTGGTTTCATGGAAGACAGTTTTTCCACAGACTGGGGTGGTGGGGATGGTTTGGGGATGATTCAAGTGCATTACATTTACTGTGCAGTCAAACCTCTCTGCGAATGATAATCTGCAGCTGCTCCCCAGTGCTAGCGTCACTGTCTCAGCTCCACCTCAGATCATCAGGCATCAGATTCTCATAAGGAGCAACACTATAGATCCCTCGCATGTGCAGTTTACAGTAGGGTTTGAGCTGCTATGAGATTCTAATGCCACTGCTGAAATGACAGGAGGCAGAACTTACGTGGTGATCTAAGTGATGGGGAGCCCCTACAAATACTGATGAAACTTTCTTGGCTCCTGTCACTCACCTTCTGTTGTGGGGCGCGGTTCCTAACAGGCCACTGACTGGTACAGGTCTGCCGCCCAGGGATTGAGGTCACAGCTCTAGGTCATGTGTCCACTCTGCTCACCGCTCTATCCCCAGTGCTAAAAACAGTGCTGGGCACAATTTATTGGTTAGATGAAATTAATCAACTTCTTATTGTATTTATTGTATTGTATTTCCAATTTTACACTATTATAATGAATGCTACCATAATTTAGACCCCAAATCATCATTTTCCCCCACATTTAAGATTCTGTCTTAAGGATGAATTTCAAAGGGTAGAATTTATAAATTGAAAGCCATTAATCTTTTTGAAACCTTTTGCTAAATTCTTGCAAATAGGTCTATAACTCTTAGAAACCCCCACAATGTCAGAGATTTCCTGCTCCTGTGCATCCTGGATCATATTGCAAATGTAGTTATTTGAAAAAAGATACTTTTCCTATGAAAAAATAAATAGTATCACATTTTAAATTCAATTTGTATTTTTTTGATTATTTGTAAAGCTAGACATCTATTTTCTTTGTTAATTGGCCCATTTTTTATATAGGGGATATTCTTTTCCTTATTGATTTGTAAGTGCTCTTTACATGTACTGAAGTGCCTAGAAACAGAGGTAGAATTTGTGAAGACTTTGGTGGCTGTATTAAAACAACAACAGCAACAACATAATATTTGTGATATAGGATTGCATTTCTCAAGGGGTCATTTATTGGGTTATTACTGTACCATGGCACAGTCATGATGTTGACTGTTGCAATAAAACCCATTGGTTCAAAATATAGTACTTGAAAATTACTGAAACATTTGATTACATCATAAATTAATTAATACAATATATTAAATAAATGAAAATGGCTACTATTTTATTTTTTCTAAGAAGATGTAGCCGTTAGAATTGTAAAGGATTAGAATTATCAAAAAATGAACAAAGAAAGACTATGGTCTTTCAGAAATCATCTTCATGGATAGACAGAAATGAATTTAGGTTAGTATATCAAGTCTTTAACAGGATAAACTCTATATTTTACTCTTCTATTAATTGCCTTAGTAAATCCTTTTGATAGATGACTCAAAGATCAAATTCAGCACTTAGACAGAATCCTGGATTAGGACATGTGGAGGACTGACAGGGATCGTTTATGTTTTGCCATCCCAATGGAGTGATAATTTGAAATTTAGCTTGCTATAGAAAAAAAGTTAAGAAAAAGTCATTATCTTTAAAAATGATTAAATGATTAATTGTAGTTTAGTGAGTACTGAAGACATTAGGCTTTATTTGCATTTTATTACTGCAATAAATGTATATATAAGCAATATTGATTTATACACATTCTGTCTTATTCTAGAACAACTAGTTGGTTGATCAAATGCTTTGTGAGGCAACGTGTGCCTAAAAGGTCCACAAAGTGGCCCAAATCAAGTCAAAAATGTAAATGATGGGATGATTTAGTGATTTGTAGGATGTGATTTTAAAATGTGGATCCTTCCAAAGGAAATGCAGATAAGAATATGCTTCCTATCTTAAACTAGGGTCATTTTCTGAATTCCTTTTGTAGGAGAAAACTGCTATCCACCTGAAAACAATTATGGTCCTCCATCACCTGTGAAGATTATAGTTAAATTCTTTTTGCCAGAAACTGTTCATCAATAATCAAACTGGCATCTTTTATTTATGATGTTACTTCTGGTTTTTAACAAAATGACCTTTTTTTTGTAACTGTAGTTGGGTGGGGTCAGAAGTTCAGCCGTATATACTGGTTGGCACTGGCAGAGGCATTATTTTGCTCTTCGTATGTTAGTGGAAACAGCCATGAGTAGAGAACTTGGCTTTTCATCATGCTTCATAGAAAAGAGAATTCCCAGATAAAAAAAATCCTTTACATTCCTCAGAGTTCTTGCTTTATGATAATTTAAACTAGGTAATAAGGAACTAAATCTCTGAAGAATCCCATCCTTTTCTTGGATAACTCTTATAAACACATCTGACTATAAATTCTCACTAATCGATTCGCTCTCTACCTCTTGACAATGCAGAAAAAAATCCACTTGTTATCTCCAAAGAGATTTGGCATGTTTCTTTGAGTCCTGTCTTATAAGCTTTTCTTGTTTCTTCAACCATCTTCTTGTCAGTTTTTAGAGATATCTTATTATTTCAGTCATTCTTTGAAGGTACACTAAATGATCTTCAAGCTGCTCAAAGATAGTATCCATTAGTTTACATAATAATCTGCTCATTATTTCGCCAATTGAAAGCAGGAGTCTCACCAGTAATACATATCATACTTTTAATACAGCCTAATGTCATACTAACTTTCTTGGATGTTGCACTCTATTATTTAGGTTGCTGATAGCTCCAACCCTGAAATCTTTTATTCCATATCCTGTTACTCCATGGTTATTGCAGTAGTTTTCAACTAGGGAAGATTTTGCACTTCCCGCCACTCCCATCAAGGATATTTGACAATGTCTGAAGACATCTTTGGTTGTCAAATCAGTGTGGGGGAGGGAGTGCTACTGGCATCCAGTGGGTAGAGGCCAAGGATGCTTCTGAACATTCTACAATCCACTGGAAAACGAAGATTCATCTGGTCCAAAATGTCAACAGTACTGAAACTGAGAAATCCTGAGTTAATGTTTTGGATTTAAACATGGACACTTAACCTTTACAGATTAAAGGTTAGATTTGGTTCACCTTAGATTTGGTTCATTTATTATGCATCAAGATTTTGCTTCTATTCTTAGAACAGAGCCTGACATATATTAATAGTAACCACCATTTAAATGCTAGCTATATTATTATTGTTAAGAACATAGAATAAAAAAAGAACAGATATTGAGGGAAGGACAACATCAGCGGCATATGTGGAAATGATAACAGTTTTCAGTAAATAAGTAGCAAATTAGGTTTACGAGAGAACTGTTGGCATAGCTGTGATGTCTTGTTTTTATGCATAGATGAACAGTAGCTAGTTTAGGACTTTAGCTAATAAATTTTCATGCAATTAAATCTTAAGTATGTGAATGTGTGCTTATGTGTGTATATCTCAGTATTTTTTTAAATGAAGGACCATATATTTTTATATAACTAGACTCATTCATATATTTTTATATAACTGGACTCATTCAATTGTACATGTTTAGAAAAAAGTGTTTTCTAAATTTGGCCAAATTTTTATGGTCCGGAATCAAGAGAAAATTTTCAGGTATGTACCTTTTGTGGTCAACTTTGTCAACTTACGTTTCCATTAAGTACCTCCCTTTCAAAAGAAGTCCAGTGTTTCACCCACTCAAAAATATTGCTTTTACCTTTCCAAAACAATAGCTGGTGAATCAGTACAGTGGTTTCAAGATTGTGCTTAGAGCATCCCTTGGGTTCCATAAAAATGACTGGAGGCCTGTGGAACATCTATCTGTGGTTCTCACTTCTGTGTGATCACAGGTAAAGAGATGAGACTGGCAGAAGATACTAGACCAACTGGTGATGTGCTGTTGGGTTGGTGGGCTTTTCCCTGCCT
The DNA here is from genome assembly GCA_963575035.1 of Avahi laniger. Lineage (NCBI taxonomy): Eukaryota > Metazoa > Chordata > Mammalia > Primates > Indriidae > Avahi > Avahi laniger. Next base: position 19,012 of record CAUYSK010114128.1, read on the forward strand.
GTCTGCTGCCTAGGTTAGAAAGCTTACACCATTGCACCCAGCAGTCTCTACCAAATTTTATGCGTTGTCAGCAGTGCGCTCTTAACTGCTTCATACTGATATCAAGACCAGGCAAATGGGACTCATTCAAAAATCTCTGTAGAAGCCTGGAAGAGCCTAGAGTTTCTGTAATTGGCTACAGGAAGGAAGATCAAGGTCTGTGCACATTGATGTGTATGTGTCCAACACAATTGGAAAGGAACTGGGGCAGGGCAAATGTAAAAGGGGGTTCCACTGTACTTTGGTTGTGAGAGGTGTCCAATAATGTTTTCCGAATGAGGGAAAATGTGTATTCTCATAGTGTCTTCTAGTCCTGCCAAATAGGAGTGAGTCATATGTAAACACCACGCATACAGAGACCAAGGCTCAACCATGTCATATTGATCTTGGTACCACCAATACCCTGCAGAGGGCCTGTTATATACATGGTATTTTACAAATGACTGACTCAATGAATGAATAAATAGTAGTGGAAATTTCCTAACAGGCGGTATTCTTTTGAGGAAAATATTTAGGGGTACGTAACACTGTGCTAGGGCTCCAATGACTCTACATAAAGTAGGAAGAGAATGAACACCGAATAATTCCCATCTGCCTTTGAGAAGTTTGGAATCTATTTAGAAAGTTAGTGAAGATACACTGGGGCACTTGGACAGTAAGATGTAACAAGTTTAAATTTGTGGGCAATTAATATGCATGCATATTACAAAGCATTAAGAAAATAGTTCTTTAATATTTCAGTCCCCAACTCCCAGGCCAGGGACCGGTACTGGTGTGTGGCCTGTTAGGAACTGGGCCACAAAGTGGGAGGTGAGCAGTGGGCGAGCAAAACTTCATCTGTGTTTACAGATGCTCCCCATTGCTCGCATCACTGCCTGAGCTCTGTCAGATCAGTGGTGGCATTAGATTCTGATTATGGTAAGTTGTGTAATTATTTCATTATATATTACAATCTAATAATAATAGAAATAAAATGAACAATAAATGTAATGCATTCGAAACATCCTGAAACCATCCCCCTCTTACTCCTGTCCATGGAAAAATTGTCTTCTATGAAATCCATCCCTTGTCCCCAAAAGGTTGGGGACTGCTGCTTTAAAAGATGAACTGAAGAACTACCTTGTATTCACTCTGAACAAGATCGACACATCTCATTTTCCTGAGCTGTGACCAAGCAAATCCCAAAGTGTTTTCTTTTCAGAAATCATTTGCTAAAGCCTGCAAATGCATAGAGTTGTAATTCTTACTATGCAAGAATTACTTCAATCAATCAACCCATTAGTCAGTAAACTAACAAAGAAAGAAGGTGGGAAAAGTTTGGTTTTTTATCTTTCACTCCATGTATTTCTGAAAATAAATGGCAAGCTTTGTTGGTTCTGGGTAATCTCCCCTCTCCACAAATGCAGCAAGCTCTTGTTTAGTGGGAGAGCTGGCCGGACTGTGCCACTGCTGTTGGCACCTGTGACGGTGCTGGCCTCACGATCCCTCTGATGACACCGGGGACTCTTGTACTGTCAACCATTGGGGTGTCAACCATTAGGTGAGACATTCTGTTGAAGAATCCACCACATATGCACGTTTAACAATTTGGTTATCTTGTTATCTTTGGATGGTTCTCAGTGGTTGAATTTTGTGACAGTGTAGTGAGAGGAGTGTGTAGTGGTGGAGGTTTCTGGACTTTTTTGGAAAGAAATGCTTCTTTCAGGTTCACATCAGGTACAAACTGTGAGGCAAAGGAAGCCAAAAAAATTACTCTCAAGGCATCATTTAACTAATGGTGAAATATGTAATTGGTTATATATTCATTCTGACTACTTAATTAGGGTGACACCAAGAGAAAAATCTGTCAGGATATCTAAAGCTCAAGAATGCCTTTTATTTTTATTATAATTTATAATGAATCTAATTATGGTCGTGGTAAAAACTTACAAGTTATAGAAAAATATAAGAAAGAAAATAAAACCCTCCAGCTCTAAATCTCAGGGAATTCTATTTCTTGGGATATTTCCCTTTCAGGATATTTCATGAGCATCCGCACATGGTAGGACCTGACACGTTTTAAAAATATTAGGCTCTGATTTATGTACACTGCTTTTATTGTACCTCGATTCTTTCACTTCCCTTTATGTCCTGGTATTTTTATAAATCATAATTTCTTTTCAAAAACATGAGTTTGATGGTGTTATTTCATTCTTTGTACATTTGGAATTCATTCTCCAATCATTGAATATTTCTCAAGCTTCTGATTTATTATTAGTCTGTATAATAATGTGATTAACATCATGGTTCATGAATATTGGCCTAACTTTCTGACTGCCTTCTAATGGCTAAACTGTTTTCCAGATAAGACACATTTAAAGTAGCAGTCTGAAGAAGTAGTAATCTCAGAGTACTTTGATCACCACTGAATATTACGTTTATAAAACTTTGATTTGTTGGTGGACCCTAAGTATCGTCTTGTTCTCTTAATTTGCACTTACATTTAGTATGAGGTTGTGCTTCTTTGTTTTTGTTATTCTCTTGTATTTTCTTCTCTTCTGCAAGTTATTTGTCCTTGTCCTTTGTCTACTTTCTACTATGATGGTAATGTTTTTTCTATGAATAGAATTGAGTTCTTTAGGCCTTAACTCTTTGCTGTATTTTTGCCAAATATTTCCTCCTATTTTTTCTTAGAATTTTGTTTGCTCAGTTTTTGATACGTTAACATTTAAAATGTGTAGGCAATCAAATCTATCATTCTTTTTCTTTCTGAAAACACTCATTATTTTTATGCCTTGAGGGTCTTTTCCCAACTAGAAATAAGATAAATATTATCCTATATTTTTTAGAGGGTTATATTTTTTTATATATTTTTTCCATTAATATGGTACAAGGCAAGGATCTAAACTGATTTTAAAATTAGTTAATTAGTTTTTCCAGTCAATCATTAAATATGAAGATTTATAATATATCTAATCTCCCAGAACTAGTCCTCTCTCAATAGTAATTTTGTATATTTTCTTACAAATACTCACCTGTTCTTTCTTCAGAAAAATTTTCCCTAGTTCCCCAAATAACAAAATGGAATTTGATTATAATTATGTGAAATTTAAAAATTTCTTGGGAAAGCATTCATGTCTTCTCAATATTTATTCTTGCAATTCAGGTATGACTCTTCTCTTCTATCCTTATTTGTATATTTTGGCAAAATTTTGTAATTTTGGCAAAATTTTGTAATTTCCTTTGTCTAGAACCTACACATTAAAAATCGTGTCTTTTCCTAATCCTTTTGCATTCTTCTGCATTCTGCATTCTTTAGTATTGTAACTGGAATAGCTATTCTGTATGCTAATTTTATGCTATTATCTAGTAAAATTATTGATATAGTGAGTTTTTCGTAAATCCAGCCATAATATATCTTTAAAGTAAATATTCCAAAACCAAACTACCACTAAAAATGATAACGTTTGTCTCTTTTTAGAGAAAATAAAGTTAATTAGATTTATTGTTTTTAGCCATTAGTGATTTGGCTGTCTGATTTTGAATTTCTATCATATGAAAAGTTTTATGCTAGTTATATAAAAGCACCACAGATTTTCCATTCTTAGCATTGTCCTATAGTAGCTATATGCTACTCCTGAATAATTAACTTTTAAGTTAAGAACAGTTAAGCCACCCCACAGAATCCCTCTGGCAATGTCTGCACAATGATAAATGTTCTGGTAGTTAAGAATCAAGTGTATGTGATAGTAGAATCTTTGTGTACAAAGCATTTTCCAATGACCTAATACATTATGAAACAGTTCTGGGCAATATGGTCTGTATTGCCCTGTATCAGCCCAGAAATTGCTTTACTGTGATATGGACTATGAAATTCAGAGAGGTGCTACAAGCCATTCTATTTTCTCTAGGGCCGGTAGCTGACTGATGCCTAACAGTCCTCTATGTGTGCTAGGGATGCTGGCCCTGGTCCCAGGGGTACCCAAGGAGTTTTTGTGGGAAATCCTTGGAACAAACCTAGGGCTTTGCATTGACATAATAAACCTATCTTTTATTCCCAGCTTACTTAGAGCTTGACAAATTTGTTTCAACACAGTGTGTCTCAACCTAAGCTGCAAATTGAAGTCACCTTGAGACCTTTTTAAAAAGTACTGCTGACTGAGTTCCACTCCCAGAGTCTCCCTATTTAGTTCTGAGTTGAGCCTCAGACATTGGGATTTTAAGAGCTCTCCAGATGATTTCAATGTTCAGCCACTATAGGGATTCTCTGGAACCTCTGAACATATTCCCTCGTTAGCAAGAAAAGGAGGACAATATCGCAAATGGTAGCGGTGAGAATTCAATGAGAATTTGGAAGTTACCTACTACTACAGTTAAAAACTTCTTAATAAATTCTCAATATTATTATCATTAAAATAATGAAGACTTAGAATCTAGCCCAAAGTGTATACTAAGGTAGAGGGAGCTACCTCCAAAGTATTTAAGACCTTATACAGTATATCTATACATCAATGAGATGTTGTTAGTTTTGAAAGAGAGGAAGCATCGAATTGGAATGTGGAAGGTACATACCTGCTCTTGCTTTCCAAAATTCTACTCTGTGCATCATTTTCCTGATTATTTCAAAGTACAGTTGCATTTCAGGGGCTCAAATTTTTACTCCTTATTTCATTACTAAGAGAAGGCAAGAAGAAAATATGTTTCGTTTTCAAAATATCTTATACCTGGTGAGAAAGTACTAAGCTTATTTAGGCATAAGCCATTTATTTTATTCCAGTTCCAGCTGATTATGGTTTGAATAAAAGCTCGAACTCTACAAATTCTAAGGAACCTGACACAAGTCGACCAAGAGATTTTACAACAGGTCTCCAAAAACTCACCAACTTCCCTGTATAGCAGGTGAAAGCAGCCTACTTAAACATTCAATGCAGGCATGAGGTCTGCAGCTATCGCTTTACTTGTCATGGTCTGTGCGGCCTCCCAATATTTCAATTCTCCTGCCATTGTCCTTATATAAAAAACTATTCTGGTGCAACTATTATGTATCTACAATAAGTAAAAATAAAAAAATAAAATAAAAGTTAAGGCAGATCATGCGGCAACTTCAAAAAACTCCATTTTGCAATAATTCAAGTGCAATGACTTTCTACATATATATATATGATAAAAGGCATATTGCAGGCATCTTTTTCCATATGGTGCTAGCAATTTGGATTTTAGTAGCAGTTTTTATAACTTGTAGCTTACCACTAAAATGTCAGAACCCATGAGAATAAAACAACTTCTATTTTAGGTTTTAAATTCATTTGCTCTGATCTCTCAACCAGAAAAACTGACTCTAAAGGCTTCTTTATTCTGAATGAATTTAACTTTCAGTTCACTACTACCTTTTCAGTCTATTAAGGGTAAGAGTGTTCCCGTATCTCTTCTCTTTGTTCACTTCCTGACATTTATTGAACATGTGCCATGAGGGCCAGGCTGTCACCACAGCTAACAAACTGACCTTTACGGTAATGGAAACTAGTGTGAGAGAAACCACATGAGAAAAAACAAATCACATCGCTGGAAGCCCATGTGCTTAAGCTAAACAAATTCCCTCCTAATTTTTGAACCAATTCAAGGAATTTGAGTGAAAACAGTATAGAATAAATTGTTCTGAGAAAATTAATAAATCTGCCTTGGTGCTGGCTCTTAAATTAGAGCCACATTTTATAATCATTGGGTGGTTTTGAAATTCCTGAAAAAACTGACTGGAGGTACTTAACTTTTAAGCGTTTTCACACAATACTTAACTTATTTCAGAGAAGGCAATGTCTTTTTCTTAAATCCTCCTGGTCTTGCAGGGAGTTTGATGTCTTATTGTTATTAATATTTATGTCTCATTTTAATCAGCAATTCATTATTCCAGGGAGGTTGTTATAGAGGGGTACTGCATATTGGAGTTGATCAGCTTTGGTTATTAGTGGTCTCGGTAAAGAGGATTGCCTGCCTAAATATTAACTTTTTATAGCAATTTGTTATAATTAATTCAGTAGGAAGGGGAATGTAGCTCTCAAGCGATCATTAAAGCACCACCTTTAGGTATGATAGTGTTTTTAACTAATGACATTTTGAAGAATTCAGGGACCAAACAGTAAAGTTCTTAGAAACCTCTCTTCGTTGATTTGGTTGGACACATGGACTCCAGATACAGTAGACTCGAAACTAGACTTAGCCTGGTGAGATGACACTCGATCAGGTTTATCTGTATCTGGGAGATCCAGTTTTGCTATGACGATCCTGACAGAATTCTCCTCTTAAGAGCTATTGGAATTGGTAAATTGGGTTGACTAGTTCTGGGTTGTTTGTGACACTCAATGATGTTGAAGGACCGCCTCCTTTTTACTGCAGGCACATAAAGCCTCCTGTCTTTAATTGCGGTTAATTTGCTCAAAATAGAATCATCTGTGGTAATTTAGATTTCATGGTGTGAATTCTCAAACCCATGATTAGGTCAGAGCTGGGCTAGGAAACACAGCGGCCTTTGAGGTGCTGGGTTATGTCAAATTTTAATTAAAAGACAGCTACCTATGGATTAAGGGTTAATGATTTTTCAAGGTGGTAAGACCTTTTATTCTGTTAATTTTATTCATGGCATATATGTAATAAATTTCCAAGAATCTACACTCTGTTTTTCAGAGTTCAGAAAAACGCAAGTTACTGTGAATTATTCAGTTTCCATAACGTAACTGTGATCCAGTGAACTTAAGGGTCATATTGATTTTCCACTGGATGTAAGTGGAACAGGTACTGACACTGGTATCTCCATGTCTTTTAGATGAAGACACAAAGGTCTCTCTCTTCCTCTTTCTCTTCCTGGTAGTTACTAATCAATTCACCAAGATACTTAGAATATGTACTATGCCTCAAATCATATAGTCAGTTCTTGCTTAACTTTGGAATTGATTCTTCAGAGATGTTTCTGTGCCAGTCTCTTTAGAGGTCTTTTCTGACTCATAATGTGTGGCAAAACGTGGAAGACCGAAAAAACTGTGCTCTGTATTTTCCTTCTAGTATGAATCACCGTCCATGTCTTTTTCCAATCAGAAGTAATTTCCACTTCTGTCCATCTAAGTGCCACTTTAGTTTTCAAGAAAATCTCACTCCTGACTGCATAAAATTGTTTTATCAATAAGTTTCTCACTCTGTGTTGTTTAATGCATTACTCACTAACTACATGGGGCTACTGAGCATTTGAAAAGCAGCTAGTCTGAACTGAAATGTTCTGTAAGTGTAAAAATATACTTTTGAAGATATAACACGAAAAAAATAATGTAAAACTTCTCAATAACATTTTCTAATGCTAAACTAATAATATCTTAAATATAGTGGGTTAAATAAAATATATTCTTGAAATTAAATTCATTTAAAATTTTTTTCATGTGAATACTAGAAAATTCACAATATATATTATATATATTAAAACAATTTGATAGAATGAGAATTTTAAAGGCGGGAATGCAAATCAGATTGTTAATAACATAGAGACTGCAGTATCTTATTTGTTTATTCACATAGCTAATATTTGTTGAGTACTTACTCTGTACCAGGCATTAGGCACATGGAGTATATGCAGTAGTAAATAAGACCCAGTTTCTGTGTTGAAAGAGTTTTCTGTTGACCACAGTCTTAGAAATGCTTCTAAAAGTGTAACTACAAGGTGGTAGAGGAGATAATAGTAAAAGTACTAAGCCTAGAGTGGCGGTGGGTGATGGTTTAGAGTAGGCAGTCGCAAATGCTCCCCGATGAAAGTCACAGCATTTTAAGAGGCAGGTTCTCTTGCTCCTGTCTGTTTTAGATTAACCCAATATTTTACACAAAAACATATGGGGTTAGAATATCCTCACTCAGCAATCCCTAAAGTTTACAAGTGATAAAGTAAGTAGAGTTTATTTACCCTCTGACAAGTTCTGTAGTTCGAAGCATGGTAGATTGGCTGGCTCACAAGAATAAAAACAGCTGGATAAATATTCCCTCTGAAATTCTTACTTTTTCTGGTTCAATTAATAATTAAAGCACTACCAAATACAGAACTTATGTGGCACTTGTTCTTGACAGGCTAGTTGAGAAGGACCCATTAATCACTGACTGTTAGTGACAGGGTGGTGTGTTGGCAGGAGTGTGGGCTTTGGAATCAAACGGACAGGGGTTTGAGCTTTCTGGGACTTTGGGAAAATTAGTCAACCCTGAGTCTTAGTTTCCTCATTTGTAAAACTAGAAAAATATGCCCAAACCCATTTATGAGGATAAAGTGATATATACATATATATATATATATATATATAAAACACTTAACATAATGTTGGTATATATTAATAGTAAGTAGTGAATAAATCATTAACATCATTGTAACATAGAAAAATAGAATTAACTGGAAGAAAATATTAAGTGCATGAAATAAGAGTCTACTAGAGAGAATATAAAAGTATAACTTTGGTCATGAAAAGGAATAAAAAAGTACAAAGAAGAATATCTTAATGATTCTTGAGCTAAGGGTCTAGGAGGGAAGAGAAAGAGACGCTTACTTTGATAAGATCTTCCTAAGAGCAGTGTTTTTGAAGCTGTTCTCTTGTTTTCGTGCTTTGAAAGGTTTATCTTTTCTACCATGTGGGCCTGGAATTTTCTTTGTAGGAAGTTGAGTAATGAATCCAATTCTTTAACAGATACAGAACTGTTCACATTTTCTATTTCTTCTGTCAGTTTTGAAAAATTGTGATTTACAAAAACCTTGTGCTATTTCTAAATGGTCAAATGTATTGATAAGGTTATTTATAATATTCTTTTATATTCATTTTAATATCTGTAGTAATGTCTTTCCTTTTATTACTGATAATTGGTGATTCACATCTTCTCTCTCTGGTCCCTCTACACATCAGATTGATAAATTGTATCATTTTCAAAGATTCACATTTTGGCTTTGTTGGTATTTCTTTACCGTTTTCTATATCGTTGATTTCTATTTTCTTTTTATTATTTTCTCATTTCTGTTTTCTTTGTATTTCATTTTCTCTTCTTTTTCTAATTTCCTAAATGGGAAACTTTTGATTATTGATTTTGAATGTTTTTTTTAAAATCTAAGATAAGTCTTTATATATTTCCCTGTAATCACTGTTCTGGCTGTATTCCATAAATTTTAATATATTGTGTTTTCATTATCATTCAGTTTAAAATATTTTCTATTTTCCATTGTGAGTTGCTCATTGACTCATGGATTGTTTAGAACAGTGCTGCTTTATTTTCAATTGAGTTTTTTTTTATTTTCTTTTTGTTATTTATTTCCAGCTTAAATCCATTGTGGTCATAAATATTCTCTATAATTTCAGTTTTTTGAAATTTATTGAGACTAGCTTTATGGCCTAATATGGAGTATATTTTAGTGAATATTCCATGTCCACTTTGAAAATATGTATTTTCTTCAGTTGTTGGATAAACTGTAGTACACATGTTGATTAGTTTATTTGGTTAATAGTGTTCAATATTCTATTTTCTTAAATTGTCTGTATTTTTCTGTCAATTACTGAGGGCGGTATGGTAAAATCTTTGTGATTGTGGATTTTTCTATTTCTTCACTTAGTTTGTCAATTTTTGTCTTATATATTTTGAAGTGTTTTACTAGATGCATATTTATGATTGTTTTGTCTTTGTGATGAATGGACTTTTTGTTATTATGAAATATATTACTTTATCTCTGATAAGACTATTTTCTCAAAATTGACTTTGTCTCATATTAATATAGCCACACTGGCTTTCTTATGATTAATTTTGACAGATTATATTCTTTTTCATTTTTCATTTAATTTAAATTTATATTTACAATGTATTTCTAATAATATCACATGTTTGAATCTTCTTTTTTAATCTCATCTTTCAACAAGAGGTTAATTCATTTACATTTATTGCAATTATTGCTTTGGTTAGGTTGATGTCTATCATCTTGCTCTTTTTTTTCTATTTTTTCCATGTGTTCTTTGAATCTGTTGGTAAAAAATTCTCTCAGCTTTCATTTGTCTGAGATGTCCTCATTCTATTTTCTTTTGTTAAAGGTACTTTTATTGGGTATAGAATTCTAGCCTGGACAGATTTTTTTTTCATTCAGCACGTTAAAGATGTTTTCTATTGTCTTTCGGTTTTCACTATTTTTCAAAAGAATCCAACAATCATTATTAATGTTATATCTCTAAATGTAATATGTGCTTTTATTTTTGCATGCTTTTAAGACCTTCCCTTCATCTTTGATTTTTAGCAGTTTAAATTTGAGATGACTACATGTGGTTTTCTTTGTTTTCGATCTGTTTGGGATTTGCTGAGATTTTTAGATCTGGAATTGATAATTTTTCTCAGTTTTGGGAAATCTTGGCCTTTAGCTTATAAAATATTGACACATTCTTTCTCATTTTTCTTTTTCAGAGTCCACTTACAGATATTTGTAGACAATATTTTACAGTTGTTTCATATACTTTTCTCATTTAAAAAAATCATTCTTCTTTTTTTTCTTTATAATTCAGTTTGGAATAATTTTTGTTGACTTCTTTTCAGTTTCACTAATCCTTTCCTGTAGTGTCTGATGTTAAGCTCAGATTTAAGTCATCCATTGGATTTGTTAATTTAGATATTGTATCTTCTAATTCTATTTCGTTTTTTAGAGTTTCCATTTTTTTCCACTGAAATTCTCCATTTAAAAAATGACTTTATCTATTTTTTCTTCTCAACTATTTTCATGTTTGTATTAATAGTAGTTATCTCGAAATCCTTGTGCACTAATTTGAACACGTGTGTTGTCAGTGACTATTTTATTGGTAACTCTTTATTGGTTATGCATCATATTTTCTAGCTTCCTCAATTTTTTATTTACATATATTTATTTTTAAAAATTTACACATAATATTTGTACATGTTACAGGGTACATAATGTTTTGGTAACATACAATGTGTAATAATCAAGTCAGAGTAATTAGCATATCCATCACCTCAAGCATTTATTATTTCTTTGTTTTGAAAACATTCAAAATAATCTAGCTATTTGAAAATATCTAATAAATTACTGTTAACTGTAGTCATCCTACAACTACAACACTAGAACTTATTCTTCCTATCTAGCTGTAGTTTTGTATCTTTTAACCAATCTCTCCCTGTTTCTCCCTCCCCCACCCTTCCCAGACTCTAGTAGCCATTGTTCTTTTTTCTTCTATAAAATCAACTTTTTAGCTTCCACATATGATGCTTCTTCACATTTTTGATTTGTGCCAGATATTATATATAAAACATAGCAGATGCTGAAATAGACATTAATTTTATTCCAGAAAAAAAATTGCCCTTTCTTTCATCAGGAAGCTACGGTGAGGGACAGTTTCCTTCAGTCTAATGAGGAATTGAACTATTGCAGAGCTGAGTTATCACTTTTGTTACTTCCAGTTTACTTCTAATTTTAAGTATTTGGAGGGTGGAATTAGTCCCCTCTCCAGCAAGGTTTTGGGTCTAAGCACTACAAGACTATGTCATCTCTTTCTGTTTTTTAGCTCCACCCTGCTTAGCAAAAATTCCATGGGAGGGGGATTTATAGATGACAGAAAGTATTAAGTTTTTGTGCTCTTTCAGATTTCAGTATACCTTGACACCATATGCATAGACATTAAGAGTTTTAGTAGATTCTTCTTGTCACAGCAAAAGTACCAGATTTTACCAGGCTCATACCTCTGCTTGACAGTCTCCTAGACTATGCTAATACCCCTAGAAATAAAAGTGAGTAGTAATTTCTGCTTACCTAGTAAGGAAGGACTCATTCCCTTTCTGGAATTTAGTTCATTTTGACTTATTTGCATCCAAGCATTTCAATAGCTATCAAGAAAAATTTTATTTTTCAGTTCATCTTGTAATTTCTTATTGTTAATGTGGGAATGAAGACTTTTTCCAAACTTTTATATCACAACCAGGGAAGGAATAAGATAAATGTTTGGTTGTCCCAAAAAAGTGACCAGGTATTTGACATTGAAAGATCTTAGGTCGCTCTACCATGAATGACCATGTACAATGTTAATTAAAGGCCCAGAATTTAGCAAGGGAAAATTTAAAATGATTGTCATCTTTGTAAGTATGATATTTCCTAGTGCTAACAATTTTCTACAGAAAAAGTTTCTTATTTTATGAAACAGTGGTAGAATTGGATCTGATGAACTGAAATATTGTTTATCATTAGTATTTCAGGAATGATCTTTTTTACAAACCTGAGAATGCTCTATATGGCCAGCAGATTTTATACGAGATGATTGCATGGATGTCCACACACAGTCTAAGATGTGAATGACAGCCCTTGAGTTGTGCAACATATTACTTTAAAGATATTATCATACATGAAGTGTCAGCTATAAGTAGGTACTAAAAAATGCTTGTTACTTTTCTTTTAATCAACACAATTTTTTTATAATAGCCATCTCATGTTTCAATAAAATTCTGTTTTAAAATTTATTTGAAGCCACTGAATTGCTTTTATATTCACAACTTTTTTTGTTTGCATTTTTGCTTTGGTTTGACCAATTTAATATCATATTTCATAAAGAAAGTAAGGCTGTTGTGTTTGAGGAATAGACTGGACAGAGGAATTTTTAGAGGTATATTCTCCAAAAAATATAGACAACAGATAAAATCTGTCCCGTAATTTCTTCCTGTATACTACTACATATCTTATTTAAAAACATGTCCAGGACACAAGTGGATTTGGAATTTCATGTTTTATGAGAATATCAGCAGAGATATTTTTAAAAATGAACCTTGAGGATTTTCTGTCCTGTTTTGAATTCATTTTCTCACTGTGGACAGCAATGCTATGAAAACAGACAAGGAAACTAACACTTATTGAGCATCTACCATCAACTAGCCATGGTTTACACAATGTCTCACTTGAGCATTACTAAACTCATTAGAATGAGCCTCACTAACATGCTTTTCCTATGTTACAGCTTCTAAAAACAATGAGGTTTTAGAAAGATCAATAACATGTCCTGAGACCACACAGCATGTTATCAGTAGAAATAGAATGTGAACCCCAATTTCAAAGCCTCATGACTCAATCTTAGCTCATGAAAATGGAAAAAATTCAGAATATTGGATTTGAAGTATAATCATTAGTTTTTGAATTATAAAGCTCATAGCTTCAAGTAGATACTTTAGAGGATAACGCTCTTGCAATGAAATTAATTTCTCATCAGATTAGGATTGATATGTGCTTTGACCATTAGGCAACAGGTAAATTCTAGTTTGAGTGAATGAATGGTTTATTATTATTTGCACTTTCAGGCATTTACACATAGAATAATTTCCATATTTTTAGATATAAGATTATATTATTAAGGATTTTCAAAGCCCAATTCAAAATTGGAGCACCTTTTTCAAAGCTTTCATTGCTTTGGAGGAAAAAAATTGTCAATTCAAACATAAACCTTGAAGAAAAACTTCGTAAGGGCAATGGTACACAGCAAAGTGTCTTGTTACAACATATATTTAGCTATTATTGAGTGATGAAATCCAACCAATACACTCCTCAGTTGGTAAACCATTTGACTATGGAAAATGCGTTTCTGCCATCCTATCTTTAGAGACCAAAACTATCCTAAAGGTTTCAATAGGATTCCATTTAAAATTATATTTATCAATACAGATTCATTAACTCCTTAAGTTTAAGAGAATGGAGATCATGATGATATAAAATTAAAGGGTTGGTTTTAAAGTATGAATAATATAAACAGTTAATATTTATTGGGCATATATTTTGTGACAAGCTTTGGGTTCAGTTCTCTGCATATATATTTTGTGAAAATGACCACCCTAGAGGGAGGTCCATCTGTATGCCACAATTTTAGTGAAGATCAACATTTTAAAGTCCATCTGTGGCAGACTATTTTCGTTGGGTCATTTAGGTGGGTTTGTGGAGGTGGAAAACACTCTCCCTTAGAAGTTCCCTATAGCCTGAGAAGATTATTCTCCTTTTATATTATGTTTAGGGAATTTAAACCGTCCAGACTTTGAGCCCTGTCCATAACTACAATTCAAATATATGCAGATCTTTTGGGTAGACTAGAATGTACTCTAGAGCAGTGGTACCAAACCTTTATGAAATATGATATTAAATTGGTCAAACCAAAACAAAAATGCAAACAAAAAAAGTTGTGAATATAAAAGCAATTCAGTGGCTTCAAATAAATTTTAAAACAGAATTTTATTGAAACATGAGATGGCTATTATAAAAAACCAAACCTTTTTGACACCAGGGACCGGTTTCATGGAAGACAATTTTTCCATGGACAGGGGAGGAGGGAATGGGAGTTGGAGCTCAAGCAGTGAAGCAAGCTATGGGAAGTGGGTGTAAATACAGATAAAGCTTCACTCACTTCACCAACTGCTCACCTCCTGCTGTGAGGCCCAGTTTCTAAGTTTCATGGAAGACAATTTTTCCACAGATGGAGAGGAGGGGGTGCAGAGCAGAGCTCAGGCAGTGATTGTGGCCAGTTCCTAACAGTCTGTGGACTGGTACCGGGTTGTGGCCCAGGGGTTGGGGACCACACTAGAGGGAAAAATAGGGCCCTAAGAGAAAACCACCAAGATTGAAGAAGTGATGTAGATGGATGGGCCAGTCTATGTGGCTGAAAAGTGAGGTATGGGAGTATGTCTGTACTTAGTCTTGACACCTATATCCCTCTCTCTTTTCCTACCCAATCAACCATGCCCCCAGAATATATTTGTGTTCTGGGAGAAAAATGGCTATTCTGTAAAGAAGAGGACAATGTCATTCATGGTTTAAAAAATTCTGCTGAGAGAACTCTCTATAAAACAGCTGCTCAGAAAGTGAGAATCTTTCCTTGGACCAGTAAGGACAGAGGCAGCTGGGCTTAGTGGTCTGGGCCTCCTGCAGTGGAATGAGTGCTGGCCTATGTGTGGTGCAGAGCAATGTGGTCTACCCAGCAGAAGGATCTGGAAACTTTAGGCAGGAACTCTGGTAGCACATGGGACAGTATCTCTCCTCTCCCCATCTTGCTGAGGGACTCTAGTAGAGAAAGGGACCTTGTCTAGAAACATAATCTGATGTGGCCCAGGGACATTGGCAGCCCTGGAAGATTTCATACTGACCAAACAGAAAGATTATAAGGAAAATAGAACACCTGAGTGAGGAATTTTGAAATGCTAAAATTTAGGGACATTATTATGACTGTGATCCATTTTTATTAAGTCATAGAAAGAGTTTTCACCATATCAATTTTATATGTGGAAACATTTTATAAACAATAATGTGCTATAAAAAGGCTAAACATAACACATTATTTCAACAAATCATTTTTGCTCCAATTGTCAGGCACTATGCTAGACACAGAGGCACAGTTTACTATGGGAGAGATATGTACACAGATGTCAGCAAGTATTGGGACAGGTGCTGAAGTAGCCATAGGGACCAGCACACCAGGACAGGAGGGGTGGGGAGGAGCCTGGGAAATCACTGGACTATGAGGGAAAGCGTCTTGGAGAAAGTATGTTCCAGATGAGCAAATAAGGCAGCCTAAACTGAGAAGATTATTTCAAAGAGAAGATACAACACGTGCCAATGTAGAGAGAACTAAAAGAGCCCAGCACTATCAGAAATGAGCAAGGAGCTTGGTGTGGCCTTGCAAGGAACCTGACACCTAGGAACACAGCTCAAGATAAAGGTGGAAAAGCAGCGGCCAGAATGCGGAAGGTGTTGTGTGTCCTACAAATATTTCTGATGTAATCTTGTAGGCGATGAGATGCCTCTGGAAGATTCCAAGCAGGGGAGTTCCACGCTAAGATGGCATTTCTGAGATTGCTCACAAGGGAGTGTGGAGAGCTCCTGAGCCCAGCAACATACCCAGCAGGTCAGCCTGCACGTCCTCCACACCTAAAGGAAGAGAAGCCGCCCTGGAGGAGCAACTGTGCCCAGAGGAGAATGCAGACACATGGGATCATAAGATTCCTCTTAGGGATGCCTAGAAGTGTATTCTTATAAGCCTGCAGCAAACCAGCAAAACTGTAAAATATCTTGGAAAAAATAAGATGCACTTGAAAAGTATTAAACTGAAGAGTCAAAAGAAAATCTGAATGAATGGAGAAAGATAATTTGTTTCTGGTTGGGAAGACACAATATTTAAGTAGCTCAGTACTCACCAGAATAACCTACAAATTCCATGCAGTCCAAATAAAACCCCAACAAGTTTTCTTAAAGGAATACAAAATGGAAATTTAAAAATTCATCAGAAGAAAAAAAATAGAAAAAATTATCTAAGAAAAATTTGAAATATAAGATTTTGAAACTTTCAATAAGGATGTAGGTAAGTAAAATACCATGGTGGTAATGTAAAAACAAAAAAAAAAATCAATGAAACAACATAGAGAGTCTAGCAACAGAGACTTGTGTACACGGAACTTAGACTATGATGCATTCTCTGTGGAATGGATGGATTCTTCAATAAATAATATTGTGACAATTTGGTAAAAATAACAAACTAAGATATCTGCCACATAAAATCAAGGAAATAAATTCCAACTGAAGTAAAGACCTAACCAAAATGTGCACACATGTATGTAAATGTGTGTGTACCTGTGTGTGTACATGGATAGAGAATTAGAAGACACTATTTGGTTTACGCGTCTTATCTTAAGCTATTAATAGAAGTTTTCTTTCAGTAGGAAACAGGGCCCTAAAGAAAAAGATTGTTGTGGTTATTGACATCAAAATGAACCCTCTTAAATTCCACACAACCATCAATACAATTAAAAGTTAAAAATCTGTCACTGCACAAAGTATTTAATAGAAGAAAAAAATTTATGATATTTAAAATACTCAAAGCATATGTATCCATTACATATTTACAGCAAATCAATAGGAAAAAGAACATTCCAAGAGAAAAATGGGCAAAGCATATAAACTGGCTTTCACAGGAGAGGAAATATAAATGTCCAATTAACACTTAAAGTTAGCACACTAGTAATCAGGGAAATGTAAATTAAAATAATGCCACACCATTTTTCACCTATCAGGGTAGCAAAAAGTACCAAGTATCAAGTTTTCCTGAAGGTTCGGGAAAACAGTTAATCTCATTTATTGTTTATAGGAATGTAAATTGTACAGCATTTTAGCGGGAAACTCAGCAATTGCAAAGAAATTTTTAAAAATGTACATAACCTGTACCTAGCAATTTCACCTCTAGATATTTATCAGAGAGAAACAATTGCACAAGTTCACAGGGAGGTATATAAAAAGATATTCATGATAGCATTGTTTTCAGTATTAATATATTAGAAACAACCTACGTGTCCACAGACAGAAGGATGGCTGAATCAGCCATGATTTATTAATGCAATGATATGTAAGGCAGAAGCTAAAAAACACTGAAATGGCAAAATCTTCAGACTGTATCGGTGAGTTTAAGAATAGGAAATTTCACAGTGGTAGTGACGGAACACTATGAAAAAAATAATCATGAAAAATATATTTTAAATATATATATATATTTGAATATGTACAAAAAAGTTATCAAGACACAAATAAAGAACAAAAGTGTTTTTCTCGGAAGCAGAGAATATGAATGTGTGGGGCTCTTTAAGGGAAACTTTGTATTGTTGAATGGATATAAAATACTGATTTATGATAAGGAAATGGAGGGCATTCCACCTGATACTTGCAATTTTTTTCCATGAAACAACATGAAATATAATCTGTTGACTGCAAATAAATATTATTAGTTTAGTGATAAAAGCTCAGAATGGCTTCTCTGGGACAGAGGGCCCAGTCTGAGGTTAAAAGCCTTAAGTCTGTAGGACACCGAATCATAAGGTTTTATAATTGTCCCCAGCAGCCATCAGCAGCAAGTGGTGACCTAGGGAAAATGACAGATGGATTACTAGAAGATGTGGGGACTCATAAAGCAGATGGAGGGGAGGGTTTTGAGGATATAAGTAAGAGAACGGGAAGGATTTAAATTACAGGGTGAGGATGATGGATTTGAAAAACTAGAAAGAATCAAGTAACTGGAGGTCTTTGAAGTCCTCTTTTCTAAATTGCCTGTTCAAATAAGTTGCCCATTTTCTCCTAGTGGTTTGACCTTTTCTTATTGATTTTTAGCTTATAAATCCTTTGCTATATGCCTTGTGAATATTTCTGTACTGTAAATTAAGGAATGAGAAGGTAGAAGGGATGAAAGTTATGACCAGAGAAGCTGAAATTTTGTCTGAGATCCCAGCTCATGGGAATGGGTTGCCGAAACAGAACGAAGAAATTCATTGACTCCAAGAAGACTAAGGAGTGTTGTGACCAGAGAGTTGAGTTAGCTGTACATATGAAATCCGAGGTCATTCATCGTCAAACTCGGACCTTGCTGGAGCATAAGATTGTAAGATTAACGCTAAAGTCTTAGATTCATTAGGAGTAGAGGTGGGGGGCAATGAGAAAGAGAGTTTGGCAGGTTCTTTGTAAATGCATTTCAAAAAAGGAGGGACTTGAGTCACGGTGAAAGCATCATGTCTGGAAAGTAAGATGGAGGCCTAGGAGAATATGTGAACAGCTGGACTTGTAGTCCTGTAGGCTTGCGATATGATGGGAAAAGTAACCATTTCTATTTGAAGGGTCTGCTTGGAAACGGTGTCTCTGTAAGGCTAGGCGAGGTTTCAGTTACTCTCTTGGAAAGTCTCTATGCAGTCATAATTGTGCAGGTAAGATTAGGGATTGAGAAGAGTAAGGAAGAGCAAGGATACTTCAGATTTCACTGGTCAGCTGTGAGTTGTATGAGGACCTTCATTTCAGGTTCTTTATCTCTTACATCATATCAATAGATAATTTTGCTTTATTGAACCAGAATCATCTGTTCTACATTTATGCAAATGCTGCTTCCTCTTTCTGGTTGCAGGTTGGATGATGTCTTAAGTAGAAAAAGGAGAAAAAAACAATATCTCTCAGTAAACTGCATAACGATAAACTTTAACCCAAGGAACAGATTGAAAGAGTGTCATCTGAAATTTTACATTACAAAATTTTAGGTCCACCCAGGTAAGCGTTTTATTAAACATGTTCCCTGTTGCGACTCCATTTTGAATCTTGGTCCTTCTTGCATGTAGCTATTCATTTAGAAAAGCCCACAGGTCGCACAGCAAGTGTTAGGAATGAACATCTGGGCACAGAGAGTAGCATGTTATACTGCTTTAAAAGACGATCAAATAGAAGTTGACTGATTTTATTCTAGAGTTTTGCTCATTGTAGTTGACACTGATGAGTTTTCTTGGGAAGTAAAATTAGGTCACATATGAAAATTAACCAAGCTTTTTTTGCAGTTATATTTTTACTTCTTCAGAACATCAATGATAATTTCAAAAAATTAACCTTTCCCTATACTGATATGATTTTGATTTTTGAAATAATAAATATGATTTTGTTAAAGTTGGAGATCAAAACATTTCCTAAGAATAAACACCATCAATATTGTAAAAGAAAAATCAACAGAAAAATAGATTTTTTTAAAAACAGTATTCACATATTTATGGGTAATGTTTTAGTTCCTTTACAATTCAACTTAAGACACTAATCTTAGGATTTTCTTCAGAGAAATTACTTTTTTGTTCTTTTAATGGTATCACCATCCTCCCATTGTCTAGGTATAAAGCATTACCACCACATTTGACATTTGCTATGATTTGAATGCATGTGTCTTTCCAAAATTCCCATGTTCAAACTTAAACCCCAAGGTGATGGTATTAAGAAGTGAGGCCTTCGGGAGGTAATCGGGCCTTAAAAGCAGAGACCTCAGGAATGATATTGGTGCCATTATAAAAGGGTTTGTCCCTTCATGCCCTTCTGCCATGTGAGGACACAGCATCTGTCCCTTCTGCCATGTAAAGATTCAGCAAGAGGCACCATCTTAGAGGAGAGAAAGCTCTCACCAGACACTGAATCTGCAAGCACCTTCACCTTGGACTTGCCAGCCTTCAGAACTGTGAGAAATACATTTCTGTTGTTTATAAAGTATCCTGTCTAAGGTATTTTGTTATAGCAGCAGGAACGGACTAAGACAACACCTTCCTTCCACTTGCTGCTGCCATTTCCATTTGTATAACCTGAATTCAGGCCCTCATTTTCTCTGAATAAAACCACAGCAATAATCCCCTTAATAATATCATTTCTTTTAATTTTTCCTTGTTTGATTTATTTTATAAATAATTTTTTACAGATTCAGTTTCAAACATTTCATACATTCAACAAATATTCATTGAGGCCTACTACATGCCAGGCACTGTTCCAGGTTCTCAGAGTACAGTCATGAATTTTCGGCTAGGTCCTTGCTCCTACAGAATTTACATTCTGCTAGAAAAAGGGAAGCAAGATCTTAAATAAGGAGACAAATAAAGGGAAAGTTACTTTTGAAAAGTAATAAATGCTATGAAGAGAATGGAACAGAGTGATATGAAAAGCGACCAGGTGGGACTGGAGGAAGGTTTACTATCAAGCTGCTAAAGTTCAAGCTAAAGGGCCCTTCAATGGCAAAGGCCCTTTCCCCAGCCTTGGTAGAAATGTGGTCTAGGGTTTGAGAAATGTGTTCACATGGTCATATTACTAAAGTGAGATATTTTTACCCCAGTTTGTTAACACTGCTGTCTCATTTCATTTTGATTTGAAAGAGGGTCCCAAAGCTATTTAAGTTTTGGAGCCAATCCTAGGTAAGCAACTAATTAGATTCGTTGATCAGAAAGAGCCTCACTAAAGGAGAACATGGTGACAAGACAAAGTAGCTATCTGAAAAAATGGGGCCAGAGTTCTCCAGGCAGAGGAAACAGCAAGGCAGAGGTCCTGAGCAGTACTGAGCTCCAACCGGGTGTCTGAGGTTGAGTGTGGTGAAGAATGGTAAGAAGTGAGCTAGGGAGGCAGCCAGTGGCCAGGCATGTCAGGCTTTGCAGGCATCATAAGAAAGTTGGACTTCATTCCAACTGCAATGTGAAGCTGATGAAAGGTTTTAATGGGTGTTACACAGTATAATTGAACTTAAAAAATTTTATTCTGGCTTCTATGTGGAAGGAGATTGCAAAGGGGAAGAACCACAGCAGGAAAAGGAGTCAGCACTGCAGTATTCAGCAAGTATTCAGCAAGACATTAGGCATCTGTGGGCTAGGTTAGTAGCTTTAGAGACAGACATTCAGGATATAGTTTTTGGAAAAAAATGGCAAGAATTTTGAATGTATGGGAAATGGAGGTGAGGGAAAGAGAGGTTTCACAGAGAACTGGATTTTTTGACTTGAGAAGTAAGTAGACAAGGGTATCATTCTTTAAGAAGAAGATTTGGGAGTGCAGGTTTTGGAGCTGTGTGGAATCAAAGTCTCTTTTTTACCAAGCTGAGGGTGTGATTACTATAAGTCATTCAAAACAACATCCAGGTTGCATCAAGGATACCGAATTTTTTTTAATAGACTTTGCTTTTCAGAGCAGTTTTAGGTTTACAGCAAAATTGGGTGGAAGGTAAGAAGATTTCCCATACACCTCCTGCCCCTACCTATGCAGAACCTCCTCCATTATCAAAATCCTACAAAAAAGTCATGTATTTGTTACAATCAGTGAACCTGGATATTAAACTTGGAGGTCGATGAAGATACAGTGTGTTACTAACTACCACAAGCGTGGATGAAATCACCTAGACTAGAGAGAGAGAACTTAGGAGTAGAATCATTTGAATCCCTCCATGGTCTGCACTATTTCCTGTTACTTATACTATGATCTTTAAAATGAAACTGTTTTTTTATTTTTAATATTCTTGCATCTAAACAAAAACATCCTTGCATTTGATTTCTTTCCTTCTCTACACATCCAGATTCTATATATCCTTCGAGATCTAGCTCAAACAGCTCCTTCTACATCAGCGTGGCTTGAGCTCCCATCCCAAAGCAAGTACTCCTTCCTGTGACTGACATAGGGCTCTATCTGTACCCTCACTTTCTACCTGGCCTCACAATAACTTACAGTACTTTCCCTTCTCTCTTAATACTCCTTGTTTTTTGGAGTATTGGGTCTATACCTTTCTCATGGTCCAAAAGATCTGGCATACTTTACACATAACAGAAAAGGAAAAAAATCTTATCTAAACACTGTTAGTCAATGAAATTAAGTGAAAACCCTTATTTAGTCTGAGATTTCTAGATGTTTACTTTTGTGTAGAATAATACAGAATTTTACCTAGGCTTCTAAATTCCTCTCTGGTTATTGTTTATTAAGTACTCGCTCTCTATCAGGAGAAGATTTCCAGTCTAAAAATGTTTCCCGAAGCCCAGATATTAATACATATATATGTGCGTGTCTGCATATATATACACATACACACACATATATATTAAATAGGGGCATAACTATTTCTCTTTTTATGAGTTTAAATATTTTGCAATAGTTATACACATATTGAGTTTCTAAAGACTTTTAAAAAGTCACATTTATTGAGGTATAATTTATGGGTACAGTTTGATGAGCTTTGATCTGCTGTCTGTTACTATAGAAAAGATTTACCTTTTTGGAAGAATTTCATGTAAATGGAATCAAGCGGTATGTGCTCTTTAGTTTCTTGCTTCTTTTGCTCAGTATAATTTTTTTGAGATTCATTGTTGTTATTTCATCTGTTACCAAATTTTTCCTTTTACATAGTAGGGATATATTACATATCCACGTACTTGTTGGTTATTTAGGTTGTTTCCCAGATTTTGGTTAGTATTAGTTTTCTACTGCTGTGTGGTACATTGCCCAAAACTTAACAGCTTGAAGCAGGTTAAATAACATTTGTTATTTTATAGACTCCTGAGTCAAGCGTCTGGGCGCAGTTTAGCTGGATTCTCTGCAAGATAGCAATCAAGGTGTCAGCCAGAGCTGGGTTCTCATCTGGAGGAAGGATTCTCTTTTAAACTCAGATTGTTGGCAGAATTTATTTCCTGGAGGCTGTAGAAGACATGGTGGCTTGCTTCTTAGTTCCCAGAAATGGAGAGCAACACTTTCTGTAGAGACGGTCTGCTATCAATATGGAATCTTACATCACATAATGTAATCATGGGAGTGATATTGCATCACTTTGCTATGTTCTGTTGGTTAGAAGCAAGTTATGGTTTCCACCCACATTCAAGAAGAGGGAGTTATACTAGGTCATAAACACTAGGAGATGGGAACCATGAGGGTCACCTTAAAGCCATTGTCACAAAGCTATTGCAAATAAATTTGCTACGAATGCTGTGTACAAGATTTTGGGTGGACATATGTTTTTGTTTCTTTTGAGTAAACACCCAAAAGTGAAAATGCTGAGATATGTGCTAAGAGTATATTTAACTTTTTAATAAACTGTCAAACTATTTTTGGGAGCAATTGTGTTAATACCATTTTAAATTTCTACCAAAATCTATAAGATTTCCAGTTGTTCCAAATTATCGCCAACATTTGGTATTGTCAATTCCTTTAAAGTTAGCCATTCAAATGGGTGTGTAGTGGTATCTTATTCTGGTTTTACTTTGCATTTTCTTAACAACCAGTGATGTTGACCATCTTCTCATGTGTTTATTGGCCATTTATATATTTCTTTTTGTGAGTGTCTATTCAAATCTTTGAGCCTTCTTTTTATTGGCTTGTTTGCTTTTACATATTCTTGATATAAGCCACATGTCAGATACATGTACTGTGAATATATTCTCCAGTCTGTTGCTTTCAAAGAGCAGAAGGTTTTAATTTTGATGAAGGTGATTTCATCATTTTCCTTTTATATTCCGTACTTTTTATATTCAATCTAAGTAATCTTTGCCTATCCTAAGCTCAGAAAAATGATCT
Source organism: Avahi laniger (assembly GCA_963575035.1). Lineage (NCBI taxonomy): Eukaryota > Metazoa > Chordata > Mammalia > Primates > Indriidae > Avahi > Avahi laniger. Next base: position 42,896 of record CAUYSK010114128.1, read on the forward strand.
CCTAAGTTTTCTTGTACAGAATTTATAGTTTTATCTTTTATGTTTGGCCTATAATCAATTACGAGTTAATTTATATCTAAGGTATAAAGTAAGGGTTGATATAATTTTTTCCATGTGAATTTCTAGCTGCTTCAACACATTTTTTGATAAGACTATTCTTTTCTCATTTAATTTTCTTGGCTCCTTTGGCAAAAATAAATCGACCATATTCCCTTGGCAAAAATAAATCGACCATATTTCCATGGTCTCTATTCTGTTCCATTGATTCTGATGACGATATACCATTGTCCTGGTTACTGTAACTATAGGAAGTCTTCGAATAAAGTGTTCTAAGTCTTCTGACTTTGTTTTTCTCTTTCAAGATACATTCAGGTCCTTTTTATTTAAATATAAATTTGAGAATCACTTTGTCAATTTTCTGAAAAAAGTTATCTTTGATTTTAAATGGGATTGTGTTGACTCTATATATCAATTTGGGAAGAATCAGTGTTTCATCAATATTCAATGTTGAAATCCATGAATTTGGTATCTATTTATATTTTTATTTACTTAAATCTTTAATTTTTGTCAGAAATGTTTTATAATTTTCAGTGTAAAGTTTCTACAAATATTTTTTGTTAAATTTATCCTTAAGGTTTGTGCTTTTGGATATTATTTAACTGATATTTTTACTTAGATATTCAATTGCTCATTGCTTGTATGTAGAAATACAATTTATTTTTGGAAATTAATTTGTGTTTGGGGTAAGGTTTTTAATACAAATTAATTTTTAATAGATACAGAATTTTTCAGATTTTGTATTTCTTATTAAATAAGTTTTGGTAATTTATGTCTTTCAAGATATTTGTTTATTTCATCCAGCTTCTCACATTTATTGACATAAAGTGGTTTATAACATTCTCTTATTGTCCTTTAATGTCTCTAGGCTCTGTAATGATATCCTCTCTTTATTCTCATTTGATAATTTTTATCATTCTTATTTCAAAAAATCAATTTTTGTTTTATTAATTTTCTATATTGCCAATCCATTTTCTATTTGTTTCCCCCACTTTATTTTTGCCTTCATTCTTCTTAGTTTTTTAGATTCCTAAAGTTGAATCATAGATCTTTGCTACTGGACATTTTCTTTTCTAATATAAGCATCTTATATTTATGGCCTATAATGCTCTATGTAGATTCTGTACTAGTTTTTGGGTAGAGTGTTGTAATAAATATCATTTAGATCACATGGTTGATAGCGTTGGTTAAGTCTACTAGAATCATATTGATTTTCTGTTTATTTTTTTCTTTCGATTACTGAGAAAAAAATGATGAAATATCTAACTATTTGTGCCTGTTCTGGCAGTTTTGGCTACAGCAATTTTGAAGCTCCATTATTAGATGCACATGTATTCTGAATTGTTTTGTCTTTTGATGAATTAGCCCTGCAACGTTATGAAATGTTCCTTTTTGTCCTTAGTAACTTTCCTTGTTCTGAAGTTCATTCTGTCAGATATTTAATGTTGCCACTCTAGCTTTCTAATGGTTAGTGTTTGCTGCATGGTATATATTTTATCCATCTTTTAATTTTTAACCTAATTGCGTTTTTACATTTAAAATGAATTTCTTACAGATGGCATATGCTGGGGTTTACTCTTTTGTCCAATTTGGCAATTTCTTTCTTTTAATTGTGGTTTAAATCATTTAAAGGTATCATCAATATGGTTTGATTTTAATTATTATTTATTGTCTTTTTTCTATTTGCTCTTTTTTTTACCTTTTCTTCTTTTTTTGACTGAGTATATTGAAGAAATTCCATTTTATTATCACTCTTGGCTTATTAGCTGTTACTCTTTGTCTTATTTCTTTATCCCCTGGTTTTTGTCAGGATTTATTTATAATACACAACTTTGTCTTATTGCAATCGTTTTTCAAATAACATTGTACCACTCTACATTTAATAGGAAAATCTTACAACATTGTACTTCCATTTTATCCCTACCATCCTTTGTGCTATGGTTATCATTTTTATTACTTCTACATATTTTATAAGTTCCATGATACATTAGTTTCATTTTTTAAGCAATTATATTTTCAATAAGTTAAATATTAGAAAATTAAAAAAAATGTTTACCCACATATTTACCATTGTTGTCATTCTACATTTCTTTGTATAGATCCAAGTTTCCCCAAGTACACTATTATTTTCCTTTCCTGCAAAACGTCCTTTCATATTTTTTGCAATGCAGGTCTGCTAGTGATACATTCTCTCTTTTTTTTTTTTTGAGACAGAGTCTCACTCTTTTGCCTGGGGCAAGTGCCGTGGCGTCAGCCTAGCTCACTCACAGCAACCTCAAACTCCTGGGCTCAAGCAATCCTTCTGCCTCAGCCTCCAGAGTAGCTGGGACTACAGGCATGGGCCATCATGCCCGGCTAATTTTTTCTATATATATTTTTAGCTGTCCAATTAATTTCTTTCTATTTTTGGTAGAGACGAGGTCTTGCTCTTGCTCAGGCTCGTCTCGAACTCCTGATCTCAGAACGATCCGCCCGCGTTGGCCTCCCAGAGTGCTAGGATTACAGACGTGAGCCACCGTGCCTGGCCTACATTCTCTCGTTTGCCTGAAAAACAAAGTTTCATTCTAGTTTCATGTTTGAAAGATTTCCAGATTAACAATTTTTTTCTTTCAGCACCTTAAAGTTGTTGTCTCCTTATCTTCTGTATTTTATAGTTTCTAATGGGAAATCTGATGTATCGCTTGTATCTGTGTATCATATGCCTTTTCCCCACTACTGTTGCTTTTAAGAATTTCTCTTTATGAGTAGTCTTAAAAACAATTTGATTGTGATATACCCTGATGTGTTTTTATTTGTTTGTTGTTTAACTTATCCAGCTCGGGGTTTTTTGAGCTTTTTTTAATTGTAGATTTATAACTTTAATTAAATTATAAACATTTTCAGCCATTATTTCATCAATTTTTTTCTATCTCCATATACTCCTTTTCTGTTAGAACTCCTAATTGCACAAATGTTAGATTGGTTGATTGCTTAGTGACCAAAGATCACTTAAGATTCTATTTGCTTTTTCTTGTTTTGTCTTCATTTCTCACTGTGCTTCAATAAAATTAAAAGATAGTTTTTTTGCTATATTTATGAGCTCAATGGTATTTTCTTTTAAAGTGCCTGATTTGTTATGTACTCTATCCAATAAGATTTTTATGCAGGTATTTTATTTTTCAGTTTTAAAAGTTCCATTTGTTCCACAAGGGTCTCTCCTCATTAAGGATAAAATTATCTTTTTCTCTAAATTCTTGAGTGTATTTATTAATGACGTTTATAACATTCATGTCTATTAATTCCATAATCCCTGACATTTCTACATCTATTTCTGTTTTCTTATTTTTCTCCTAGTTATGTGTCACATTTTCTTGCTCCTTTAGATGCCTACTAATTTTTATTTTAATTGACAGATAATTAAATATATTTATAGTGTATAATATGATGTTTTGAAATATGTATATGTTGTAGAATGATTAAACCAAGGCAATTAACACATTAATCTTCTCACCTACTTATCATTTTTTTGTGGTGAAAATATTTGAAATCTACTCTTTAAGCAATTTTAGAATATACAGTTCATTATTATTAACTGTGGTCACCATGCTATGTAGTAGACTATTAAGACTTACTTATTCTTTTTGTGTCACTGAAACTTTTTCCCCTTTGACCAACATCTCCCCTTTCCCCAGACCCTTCACCCCCAGCCTCCGGAAACCATCACTCTACTCTCTACTTCTGAATTCAACTTTTTTAGATTCCACACGTAAGTGAAATCATGCAGTATTTGTCTTTCTGTGCCTGGCTTGTTTCACTTAGCATAATGTCTTCCAGGTTCCTTTATGTTGTCATAAATGACAGAATTTCCTTCTTTTTAAAGGCTGAATAATATTCCACTGTGTATATAGACCACATTTTCTTTATCTATTTATTCATTGATGGATGCTTAAATTACTTCCTTATGATGCCTACTGATTTTTGATTACATGCTGAACATTATAACTTTACATTTTTGAATACTAGATTTTGTTGAATATCTTTAAAAATCTCTTAATGTGTTCAAGCAGGCAGTTGAGTTACTCGTAGATCATTTTGAGGTGAGAGGAGACCTAGGGTTGATGTTACTCTAGGCCTAGCTCTGTCTACTGCTGTGGTTTGATATTTGGTGGGGGAGGAGTCTCTGCAGAATGCCCTATATATTGTGTGTGATCTCTCTATTCCAGATGGTGACAGCCTTAATGATTCTTGGCCTTGCGTGAGCTCTGCAGATTGTTTGGCTTACAGAGTTTTTGGTAATGTGCTTTCAGTAGATGTTGTTCTTTGCCCAGCATGGTAAGATTTTGTTCTAAGAATGTACATATTGGCGATGAGCCAAAAAGTCTAGTGAATACCATATAGAATTCTGGAACTGTTTCTTTTAATTGGTCCCTCCATTCTAGTAATAGAATCCACAGTTTCAGCCACTTGGATGCTTAACTCCAAATTGTCTTCTCGAAATTCTCTGCTTAAATTTCCTACCTATGCTACAATCTGGAAAATATTTCTAGGTAAAAAGTTGGAGCAATCATAGGATTCACCTCACTTGTTTTCTCCCTGTCAGAGATCAGTCCTGTGCTGCCTGCTGTCTGGGGTCTAAAAATAGGTGTTTCATATATTTTGTCCAATTTTTTAATTGCTTATGGTAGAAAGGTATATCTAGACCTATTTCTTCTCCCTTATGGATGGAAGCAGACGGTTGTTGATGTCTGAACTTCTCTAAACCAGAGGATATGAATATTGTATTTACTTAGTCACAGGCACTGTGATTAACATGTCAATATGTTTTTTTTTGCTCTTCTCAAGAATCTTATCATGTTGGTGCTATTCTTGTCTCTATTTTATAATTGAAAAAATAGGAGAAGTTAAGTAATCTGTTTAATGTTCCACAACTAGTAAATGGCACTGGTAGCTCTCAGACTCAGTACTACCTGACACTAGTTTGTATTTGTAATCACTGCTACCATGATATCCTGGGTTTGTCTTACTGCTTTGGGCATGCCTTACGTGTGAAAGAAGCGACGTTCGCAAATGATTTACAATAAAAACAGTAGGCTGTATTTGAAGTTATACCTCTCTTGATTTCTTTAATTCATATTATATTTTTTAAAGGGAATACAAGGAGTGATGTTATATCTAGGAGTCAACAGAGGGTACACAGAAATTTTTCCTGCACATAAACCTCATCTTTCATTAGTGACCTCTGGGAAATTGTTGTGAACAACTACTATAAATCGTAAGTGTTATGAATGTTTAATAAGAGATATATAGCTTAATGAATAATAGATAAAAAGTAAGAATACAGAGATATTACGCTATGTATTGGGGTTAAAATAAATCTGGGCAAGCTCTTATTTGGTATCAATCACATAGTTATTTCTGTCCCTTGGCAATAGTGATTAAAATTTGCCTTTCTCTTTCTCAAAATATCCTTTGTTACTCTTGAGCACAAGCCCTCATAGACATGAGATAGTCATTTTTATAGACCTCTGCTTAGAGGTCAAAATGAAACTTTTCTGTCTGTGGTTTTAATAAGTAGAGAAGTGGCACTAAACAAAAGTTAGAGTTTAACTACGGTGGTCTCCTTTATGTAACCATGTCTTTCTTCTTTAATGTTATTAAATTTAAAACCCTTTGACAGTAATCCTGTGAATCTATAACAAACTTATTAAGACTTCATACGATTTTGTAGAAAGTAAAGTCTTCACATAGGTAACCCACCAGGGATCAGGCTGAGGGTCTAATGGGACCTTTCAAAGATAGGCTCACAGTTGAGAGCTGTAAATGGAATTTAAGTGTTTTCACAGCTGGAAACTGTCTGTGTGCAGTTTACATCACATGCTCCAACACAAGGTTTAACTAAATGGCTCTGTCCTTCCCAAGGTTTGTCTGTGGTCATGATAGCCCACAAATAAAATATAAAAGGTATTAAGGTACTTTGAAACATACCCCTCCTGGCTGCAGTCCTAGGGGTTAAATGAAAAAAAAAAGTGCCTAAGAGGGTAGAAATTCAGCATTTTTGTTATGTTCAATGGATTTTATTTAAGACACATGCCCTAATGGTGTTAATGGGCTCTAATGTACCCTTATCTTTACAAAGTCCTTTCACTTTTCAAAAAAAAGTAGAACCATTAAGGAAATTAAACATGAGTAGATGAGGCGGGGCTAGGGCAAAGGATCTGATGGCTTCGCATATCTTTCTTTTAGCATTGCCCTATATAGGTTTTCCTCCGTATTTTGTTCAAAAAATAACTCTAATGCAAGTATAACATTCTGCTTTAGGTACTTGAGGTAGAACAAATGCCTTGATTTTTAATTTCTCCTATGAGAACTGGCTTGTACTTTCTGGCTCCATGGTTTTACTATTCTTTCTTAATTTCAATTTCTATTTGACAGGCCCTTGATTAATACATTAAATATTTACATAATTATATATAAATATTATATATTATATAAATATATTAATGTAAATATATTGATTACATATAATTATATATGTTTCTGCCTGCTACTTTCTGTATTGTGTATTGTATGTTTGTACTTTTTTCTGTAGTATTATATAAATACACACATATACACAAACACATACACACACACATGCATTCCCCATCCCCATTTTCTGTAGCTTGTATTCTAATAAGCCTCTGTGAACAATTTGGGGGAAAAAGGCAGCTAATGACTTAATTAATTATGTAAACTAAAGAGATATATTAAATTACAGCCCAAGTTTATAACCCCCTCCTCTTTAATAGACTTCCTCTTTAATAGCTCATTAACCATACACATGAAGTGTCAGGAGGCAAAGCAAAAAAGAAGTGGCATATACATCTATATTGAAGCACATAGGATGCAAAGGGTAAAGTGCAAATAAATTTTGATTTTAACGTTACTTACCTCTTTTAGTGCCCTAGAGAGGGAAGATTGAGTTCAACAAAAGGATACTGTTTGAAACCATCCAGAGCTGACCCTATAATTGCTCTGGGGGGACCAGAATCACTTGTAAAGGAGAAACTGCAGGCTGCACAGGCCATTGGCCTGTGAGGGGTTAAGCAACTTTATCTGATCTTCAGCGATTTTACTGAACAATTAACGACCTACAGTCTGGAGAAGTTAAGAGCTAGAAGTGAAGCCAGGACTCCTCAAGACTCCAGCTGGCATTAAATGACAAGAAAGAATTCAGAGGCCAGACAAAGATGTTATTATGAGCCACTGGCAAGGAAGAAAATGAAATTTTTAAAAAAAAAAAAACAAAAAAAGAAAAAGGAAAACTGGAAAGCAGAACTTAGGAGCAACTTTATGCTTGGTTTCTACATAAGTTAAACCTCAATTTTTAAATCTTTTTGCCTTTGTTGTTAAATTTGTTTGATAAAATTTCAATTCCAAAATATTTTTAATGCTGCTAATGAAAGTGCTGTTAAATAACAATGTCCACGAAAAGTTTATAGCCCTTGCAAAATATAAAAATGATGATCAATCATTTTTCATTAACTTCTCCTTTCAACCAAAAAGCTTTTGACATTTATGGATTAAATTCTTCGGAAATGGTTCTGGCTGCCATTTCAACAGAAAAAAGAATCTTGATTTATTTCCTTGCTATCTTATTAGAAAAACATTCCAATTTCATAGCTTAGTTAATGGACTCTGAGAATTACCAAATTGCAAAAGATGAAAACTGGTGAGTTTAGACATTAATGTTAGATCAATGTTATCGAGAGAAATAAAAGATCTCTAAAATCCCTGGGATCATAAAATGCTTATCTGAATTTTATATACCAATATAATAGGGACTGGAATATCTTAAATTAACTCCAAAAACTAACAGAAGAAAAGTGCTGATTATGGCACTCTAGGGATATCCAGGACAGACAAGATACAAATGAGTTGATGTAGACAAAGACAGCTTTTGTTGATCTAGGTCTTGGATATACAGGAATCTTCAAAATAGGCAATTAGATGGCTTTGGGGGCACTGTGTTCATCTGCCATCACAGTCCACTTATTAAATTCCTAATTGCAATTGTCAGTAAACTAGTATAGCATATGGAGACTCAATCTTCTGAGGGAGTCTAGGATGAAAAAATACATAAGAAGATGTATAGACTATAGCGTTTAAAAATGACACACCAAGACTTGAGTGGATAATATGATGTAAACATTAATTATGCATGAAGTATATGCACATTTTAAGATCAGGAGAAGGCAGTATGGTCACACTTGGAAGGAACTGCCATATTGGTGCCTTGGAATTTTCATACTAGGTTAAAATCAAAGGCCCATTCAATGACATGTAATAAGAAGATTGGTAAATTGAGGCAAAATAATCTCACAATACTCAAAAGGTTTCATTATTTTAAACTTCCATTGTTCATCTATTGTTTAAACCTAATACTTGCTTCTTAAACCTGTTGCTTAATAATGCTTGTTTTGAGGATTTCCTCTCAAAGGCCACTTTCGCCAGATTTTTGGAATTAATCTGGTTCCAGGGTAAATCCTGTGTAAACACCCATTGACTTAGTGAAGGCCTGAGACTCTTCTCTAGTTTAGCATTTGCTATAAGAGAATCAACAGCTATGGTTACTTCCATAATTTAAACCTTAAACCTAGGAGTCCCCTGGACAAATTTCCTTTAATAAACCTGAAGTCCCCTATCAAAATTGCTGATTTTAAAAATCTCTCTTGGAAAGGAAAATATAGCATTAGCAATTTGAGACTATTGACCATTATTTCTATGTCACATTATATTCAGTGTCAGTATTTCCTACAAGACAATTTACTAATATTACTAAGTGTCAAGACACGAATGCTTGAAAATTACTCTGAAGGGTCTCTCTCTCTGACTCTAACTTATGGCTCCTCACTCTCTTTAAGATAAAGTCTGAATTACTGAATATAGTATAAGTCACTTGGTGTCCCAGTTAAGCCCAAGGAAAGCTTCTCCCCACCTTTGTTGGATGCATCTATTTGCATTAACTGAATTGCTCTTAGATTATTTCCAGGGGAAAAACAAAGGATATTTGGGGTCTGGGAGAAAAATCCGTCTTGAAGGAAGAAAGGCTGGCATGAATAGGATAAGTTTTGAAGGAAAGAAATTTACTTTAAAAAGTTAAAGGAATGTTACCAACTTGAGTTCTATGAAGTTTTGCTATGAGACTTTGCTAAAAGAGCTTGACAACAGAGAAGGAGGAGTGTTTCTTTACATATCTTGAGTTGGGGCTGGCCTGAGCAGAGTGACAGTGTGACAGTAGTAACAGTATTAGATACTGGTGACAGTGACCCACATATGAATGTGGCCTGGAGGCCTGATGGCAGCCATGGGTTGTATAAGCCTAGAAACTAATATCAGCTATGCAAGTGGAATGATAGGATCCTATCTATCTAATACCAATGACTGCAGCCTCAGGGAATTCTAAAATGGTCATAAGAAGGAATTTTACCTATTTTATTCATTCCTATTTCACCAACAAAAAGCTTTTGATCATATAAATAGTAGGCACTCAATATTTCTGAAATGAATAAATGAATGACAGAATCAATTGGCCATGGAGCCATAGAAGGGAATAATCACCTGGGAGCTATTTTAAAACCATGCCTATACTAGAGCTCTTCCTTTTGTCCTTCCAGGTCCACCATACCTGGACTGTGTCTAAGGGCTGTGTCTAAGGGCTCTGTGTCTAAGGGTTGCTCTGTGTCTAAGGGCTGTTTTTATGGGCTTCAAGGACAGACATCCTGGTCTTTCGTTTTTGGCTGGGTTTGTTTCTAGCCAATGGATGGCTAGAAAATTCCAAGGGGAGAGTGAGATTAGGTCACTATTACTCAGAGATGTTGGGGAGAGAGATGTCTCTCTCCAATGTTGATCTGCATTGGCAAAAGTCTTCTGTTGAAGGCTTTTAGGCGGCGCCCTTCATAAATGTACCCAATCTTGGTTCTGGTAACAACTCCTCCCTTTCTTCTTGCAGGTCTTCTCTCCTCTGATAAGGGCAACACTAAGGTACTAGGGTAACTCATTATTCCTTTTTTGTTGATTTAACCTTGACCATACCTTGGTAAAAAGAATTTTATTTTACCAACTGATTTCTGTTGGGATCTTGATTGATATTCCTACAAAATTAGTATTTCTAGATCTGGAGCTGAGCATACATATTTTAAAACTTTCATAGATGAATCTGATAAGCATTTCTGACTGTGAACCACTGATCCAGGCACACAAGACTGACTGAAGTCCCTACCCTCCCTCATGAGCTATTATGCTTCTCTGTATTTTGTTTATGTTGCTTATGCTGCCTAATGTCATAATCTACATCTCACTTTTTTCCCGGCACCTCCTACTCATCCCTCAGAACTTTATTCATCTGGGTCTTCTGAGATTCTTCAGGAATATTGTCTTATTTATTCATTCCTAATAATGTCTGACATTTAGTAGTTAATCAACAAATATTACTTGATAAATGAATAAACTAATGGGTGATTAAATTGTGCCAAGTGCTTTAGAATATTATGAAATGAATAAAATGTAATCTCTGCCCTGCCAATAGAAGGAAGACATTGTATGTTATAAGGTAAAGGATAAGAAAGGCCAGAAAACCTTATTTCCACACTCAAAGGAGGAAAGATCTTATTTAATTTCTCATTTACTAAAGATGGGTTTAAAAGAGCAAGATGGGTATGTACAGTGGAAAAGGTGGTGGGGTTGTGGTGTGGGAAGAAGAACATTTGAGAATAGCATCAACAAAAGTACAGATGAAGGAAGCCAGAAGAATATTTTCCTAAACAAAAGTGCCTTAGTACACTTGGGCTACTGTAACAAAAATACCATACACTGCATGTCTTACAAACACCAGAAGTTTATTTCTGATAGTTCTGGAGGCTGGAGAGTCCAAGATCAAGGCACTGGCAGATTTGGTTCTGGGGAGAGCCTGCTTCCTGGTTCACATATGGCCATCTTCTCCCTGTGTCCTCACTAGGTGGGAGGGACAAAGAAGATCTCCTGAGCCTCTCTTATAAAGGCACTAATCCCATTCCTGTGGGGTAAACAAGCTAAGATTGGCTAGTTTGAATAATTTTAGTGGGCTCTGGGGCACAGAGATTGTCCCTAGTTGTCTGGTACCTGTCCCTAGAATGATCAGGGCAGGTGGATAGTGGCCCAGAGTATGACAGCCCAGTGAAGAGGTGCTTGGGGTTTGGATTGGTTGGTTTGCATTTGAAAAGTGCTGTCTTGTTTAAGTTGTTTACTATTTCTAGGAATTGGCTGGTTCCAGGAGAGGCAGTTTCTCCAGAGTCAGCAAGGCCTCAGATTTTCAAAGCATTAGAATACATAAAAAATAAAATCCATGGTTAATACACGTCCAAATTCTATAGCCACAAATTTAGAGATAAGCTCCAAATGTGTCTATTTCACAACAGAAGGTAGACTTTACCATTTGCAGAGATATTCTGAGTGGTGAGCCAGCTTAAGAAATAATACAATGTTTAGCTGTTTTCCGATCATCGGAATCATCCTTCCTAAAAAATCTCATAAGAAGCTAATTAGAAATGTGTCTAAAGGTAAAGTATAATTTTGGAATTTATAACATTAGATAATATAATGGCAGAAGGTTTTGGTGTTTGATAAGGAATATTGGAAAGAGCAGCTGATTCATAAACACTTTATCAGTGTTTGCTAGCCGGTACTACATAAGCATTCAAGGGACTAACTGGTTGGCATAAGTATACAGGAAACGTAAATGCTGAATTTACATATTCTGTAGTAGAACTGGAGAATTTTTCGAGCTTTGTAAAAGCCTAAATAAATGATCCTTCTAGACAAAATCTAGTCTTTTCTTTTTTTTCCAAGGTGCCAAGCACTTTTATCATTTCTGGTAGCATTCTCTAATACTCTACTCTTAGGTAGTGGCCTGGGAATTAAATACAGTGTCGTAAGTCAGTCTCTTTGGAGTTTCTTTGAGCATATCTTGGTTTCCCAGAGACCAAGCTGGATATACAAAGCACAAGACCAGATTCATGAGAGTAGAGCACAACTTAGGTATGGGAAACCACCAGGCCCTATCATCTCTTAGCTTCCACCCATTGCTATGGTCTGAGAGTTTTTGTACCCTCCCCCCAAATTCATATGTTGAAATCCTAACCCTCAAAGTGATGGTATTTGGAGATGAGGACTTTTGGCAGGTATTAGGTCATACTGATGGAGCCCTCACGAATGGGATTAAGAGACATTCCTTGTTCCTTCCACCATGTGAGGTTACATTGTGAAGATGGCTGTCTATGAAGAAGCAGGCCTTTGTAGACCCTGAATCTGCCAGCACCCTGATCTTGAACTTCTTGGTCTCTAGAACTGTGCGAGATACATTTCTGTTGTTTATAAGATACTCAGTTTATGGTATTTTGTTATAGCAGCCAGAATGGACTAAGACAATTACTAATTACAACAAACTCAGAGATGGGTGTTTCCTACACTCTTACTGAGGGTTAGTGTTTTCATGTAGGGCACACAAAAGGATGCAAGAGATGAAAGGAAAGGTGCTAGAAGTTTCCAATTGCTTGAAGTCTTCAAAACAACTACAATCCCTGCTTGGTGGACCTCTTATTTGTTGCCCACCACCGTATGTATTTGTAGTATTGTCCCAGGGCTGTGTTCACACTCTCATCCGTTGTCATATATAATTCAAAGGGACCTGCACTGTCTGGACATTGAGTGGAGAATCACATTAGTCCACTGTAATGATGACATCATCTAGTAGCAATAGATGAGCAAGAACAACAAATACATTGGAGCCCTTGGTGAGACACATGCTCCAGAGCATGGGAGATAAACTCAATGTGTATTCAGGTGTCAGCTACAGCAGTGAAGGTTTTAGTGTTTCAGTGATCTGGAAGTGATTCAGGTATCACCTCCACAGTAAAGAAAACATTGTGTCTTATACTTTTCACAAATAAGAAGGAAGCACAATGCCTTTTGGGGTTCTTGAAGTAACATATTACACATTTGAGAATATTACTTTAAAACTCAACAAGTGACAAGAAAGGCTATCAGCTTTGGACAGGGACCGTAGCAGAAAAGGCTCTTCAGAAGGTCCAGACAGTGGAACAAGCAGCTCTGCCACTTGGGCTACATCACCAGAGACCCTAAGTTATTAGCAGTGTCTATTGTGGGAAATGATGCCATGTGGACTTTATGGCAAGCCCCTGTAAGAGAATTAAGATTTAGACTCTACTAGAATCAGGCAATGTCTATGTCATCTGCAAAGTGAGAATATCTTTATGTTGCATGTTAATACCCACAGAATAACCCAGCCACTTGACATGAAGTAGCTTCTGTCATCAGATTAATAAATCAATGCAGTAGCCATGGTGGCGGGGGTGAGTGCTACACATGGGCTCACCAGCATGGGCTCTCACTCACCAAGGCTGATCTAGCTACTGAAGCTGCTGATGTTCCAATGCCAGCAACACAGAAAAACACTGAGCCTGTAATGAAGCACCATCCCATAAGGAAACCAGACAGCCACATGATGGCAAGTTGATTACATTGGGCCCTTTTCACTCCAGAAGAGGCTGTAATGTCTCTTAATTAATTATAATTGATAAATGTTCTGGGTATGTGTTTACCTTTCCTTCTCATAGAATCTTAACCGGCACTACTATCTAAGGAATATGGTGAGACAATGGCTACATGAATATGAGATTCACTGGTTCTATCTCAAGCTGTACTCCCAGACTCTGCCAAACTAATGGGGTATCAGATTTGACCTGCTGAAGCCAGTGAGGCACTGAGTTGGTGAGGATACCCTGTGAGGAGAAGGCAGCTCTTCTTCGAAACACAGTATGAACCTTAAATCACCAACCATTATGTGGATCTCTGCTTATAATAAGCAGGACACACAAGATGAGAAACCAAGGGCTTGAAGTAGGAGTGGCTCCTTGTATTAATAGAACTTTTCCATTATTATCATAACAAAATACCAAAAATGTAGTGGCTTAAAACAATATTCATTTATTATTTCAGAGCTCTGTAAGCGAGAAGTCTGGTAGACTTGGCTTGGTCCCTTTTTAGAGGCTTACGAAGCTGAAATCGAGGTGTTGGCAGGCCTGGACATCTTTCTGGAAGCAATAAGAATGAATCTACTTCCAAGCTCATGCAGGTTGTTGGCTAAGTTTAGTCCTTGCAAATTTAATCCTTCAGTTTTAGGATTGAGGTCCCAGTTTCTGTGCTGCCTGTTAGCTGGGGGCTGCCTGCATTCCTTCCCATGCTTCCACGTGCATCGTATGACACAATGGCAGGTCCAGTACCTTTCATACTCGAAACTCTCTGACTTCACTTTTGCTGTATCTCTTTGACTCAAGTTGGAGAAAATTTTCAGCAGATACAGCAAAAAAATTTTTTTTTGGGCTCATGTGATTAGATTGGGCACACTCAAATAATCCAGGGTAATCATTTTATCTTAAGGTTTATGACTTTAATTAGATCAGCAAAGTCTCTTTTGCCATGTAACATCATATTCACAGCTTCCAGGGATTAGAGCATGGACATCTTTGGGTGCCATTCTGCCCACCACACACTGACTAATGTTGCTCCCAGAGATCTTCTTGAGGCATTAGTAACTCCTGTCCTTGTAACTCTATAATCTAGAGGTTCTGGTTCCCGGAAGGCAATTGCTTCTGCCAGGGGACACAGTAAGATTCCTAATTCTATCTTATTGGAATTAGCAGTCAATAATGAAGAACACTACCTTAAAGAATGACATTTGAATCACATAAAATGCGGAGATTAGAGTATTGCAATAAAAAAGTGTGAAATGGTGGTGGTGCACACACTGTTGCATCTGTAGGCAACATTTTCTGTCTTCTAAAGGAATGGTGGGGGCAGGGAGCTCCTGTATTTTCAGTTATTTGGGGGGGATGGAGAAGAAGGTGTGATCTGATAAGCTCCATAAATGATAGAAGGGAGGGAACCCATTACCATCGGAGGGAGAAGGCATTCCAGGCATAGTTCAGGTCCTGGGAATGCAGGGATGAAAGGGCTGGTGCACGTCCCTGTCTGGGTGGAAGGAAACAGATGGACGGAGGAGTAAGGAGCAGCAAGGAGGGTCCTGAGAAACCTGAAGGGAGCCGGGAACTCCAAGATGAAGCACTTGGCCTTGATGGATATCGGAGAATTAAAAGCTACTTTAGAATGTTCATGAGTGTAAAATGATCAAAGAGGTAGAAAGAAAAGATAATTTGGGGTGAAATATTTATGACCGACCTTAGGAGAAATAAATATGGTCATGTTTTTACTGGGATATTTTCCATCAGTTTAAACAACTGGAAGATTCTGAGTTAGTAAAGAAAAAAAATTGGGTAATTGAAGAAAACTGTCAAAACTTTGAGAAGTTATATAAGAAAGCTTAACTACTAAAGCAGCTAAAAAATTTCTTTTTCCCAATCTTAGCTAGACTGGTTTTTTTCTCCCTTAAGACTGTTTCTCAGTCTTCACTGTAATAGATGTTCTTTGATGCAAAAGAGAGTACGTTACTAAGAATGAGATTGCTAAGTGACATCTACAGTAACATGTTCTAAAGCTCCAGATTGCATCACCAGCAGTACCGAAAATTTTCTTCCACAAAACTTATTATAACTTAATTTCAGACTACTTTGAGTCCTTTTTTGAAAACAGTTGATATATAAAAACCCCACCCCTTCGGGTGCCAAAGAAGATGAGCTGAAAAAGAATAATAACTAACTGTCTAAAGCATTTACTATATTCCAGATGCTTCCTAAGCCTTGAGGCACATAAATCATTCAATTCTCACAAAACTGTAGGAGGTGAGGACTTCGTTTACAGAATTTAAGTGGCTTGCCCATGGTTACAGAGCAGATGCTGGGTGAAGTCAGAACTTGAACCTAGACCATCTCAATGTTACTGTCTATGCTCTATCTAAACTACTACCCAGGGCTCAGCATGCTATGGTCTGTGGGCAAAAACTGGCTTCCATCTGTTTTTGTAAATAAAGTTTTATTAGACTACAGTCATATCCATTTATTAATATTTATGTGCTGCCAATAGCTGCTTACACTCTACAAAGGCATAGTTGAGTAACAGCAACAGAAGTGTTATGGCCTGCAAAGCCTAAGTTATTTACTAACTGGCCCTTTACAGAGAAAAGTTTGCTGCTCCTTCACTACATTCACTGTACAGTTGCTTTCCAGTAACTGAATTAGAGTTTGGCCTCACAGTAGAGTCTTCATCTCCATTAAAACAATTTATGTATTTCACTGGGTTTAGCATTTGAAAGAAAGTAACGTGCTGAGCATTCCAGATAGGGTGAGTTTAGGAAAAGACATTGAGCCTTCTTTTCCCCTTTTACTCCTTACTACATTTTAGGGAGAAAAATTCTACCCTGTCTTCTGGTTCTTGTCAGAAACAAATTTAACTTTGCAGAGGAGGTATATTAGTCAGAGTTCTCCAGAGACACACCACCAATAGGAGAGAAAAAAATACACACACACACACACACACACACACACACAGGCACAGAGAGAGACACAGACACACAGACACACACACACACACACACACACACACACAGAGAGAGAGAGAGAGAGAGAGAGAGAGGATTTATTATAAGGAATTGGCTTACATGATTGTGGAGGCTGAGAAGCAATTTGCTGTCTGCAAGCTGGAACCCTGGAGAGCTGGCGATATAGTTTCATTCCAAGCCCAAAGGCCTGAGAACCAGGAGAGCCAATGGTGTATGTTCCAATCTGAGTGCAGAAGAAGACTGATGTCCCAGTCTGAAAACAGGCACGGAGATGGAATTCTTCCTTATGTCACCTATTGCTCTATTCAGGCCTCCAACACATTAGATGAGGCCCAATCCACACTGGGAGGGCCAACTGCCTTACTCAGATTCAAATGTTAATCTCCTCCAGAAACACTATCACAGACACACTCAGAACGACGCTTAACCTAATATCTGGGTACCCCATGTCCCAGTCGGGATGATACATACAATTAACCATCACAGAAAGAATTCTCCAGTCTTCAATATGAATTCAAGTCAAAATAATTCTCTTAGGCCATTACTACACTAACCATCTCACTGCAGATAGCAAAGCTCACAAGTGCTCACAGGTCCCACCATCATGCCTTGTACACAGTTGACAAACTCTTTCTTCAATAAATGTGTATTGAGAAATTGCAGTGTGCTGTGCACTGGGGATAGGAAGGAGAGCAAGATTTAGACCCAACCTTGGAGCTTATGGCGAGGAAGGGAAATAGATAACTTTTTACACTAAGTTCAATAAACACTATGACAGGTGTAATTAGGTATTGAGGTCTTAGCATGTTGAAGAGACTTTTAACTCAAGTCTTAGGGTGGGGGAGATGAGGCATGGGGGTAATAGAGTTTCTTCGAGGAGATTTTCTTATTAGCTGATTCCTGATGGAAGGAGAGGAGTTAGCTCAGCAAAGTTGGGCTGAGGTATTCCAGGGGAAAAGGACTACATACACAAGGGCCTAAAGCTAAGACAGTACAGGGTTTTATAAGATGGCACATAGCCTAGAGGAAGACAGGAGACAATGCCCTAGATAAGAGATAAAATGAAAAAGGTAAGCAAGGACCAGATCATGAAAGGTCAGGGGGAAGGAGCTTGAACTTTGAGAGGTAACAGAAAGCCACAGAAAGCCGTGGCAAGAGAGTGCTATGATTGGATTTGTGCTATAGTGATAAATAACTGAATGAATTTGATTCGTTCTTTAATGGTAGACATCAGACATTAGGTGGCCAAGACCATGGGACAAGGCATGCAGGGCAGTAGGGAGGCTACTAAAATAATCAGGATGAGGGTTAATATTAAAGATAGGAAGAAGTAGATGTTTCTAGAGCTATTAAAGAAGTCAAAAAATGAGACTGTATTATTAACAGCTTTTTGAGGATGACATTGTGGATGATTAATCAGAATTATTTTTCTTCTTATTCCAATTAATTGTTAATTTCATATTTGTAAAATCAAAAGTTGAACTTATTTTCTTAGAATCTTCTCTTTTTAGAGCCTATGGAAATGCGTAAGTATATCTAATATTACTTTTTGAAGTTTCTTTCATATCTATCTGTATGTATCTGGATATATAATTGTTTTTTCTTTCTTGACATGAGCAGTAAAGAAAATGTCTCCCAAGGTAATCATAAAAGACTCATCACATCAATTTTCCAAAACCAAGCTAATTTTTAAGAATACATTTAGTGCTCTAGAAACCACCTATTGAGGAAGAGTTAATTACCTAATCATTTCTAACTCCTGGGATTCTGAAAGTGGAAGTGGGAGGTAAATGAAAGTCTGCTCCAGGGTGATCTGAAATGCTCCCAAATCACCAAAGTCGTTGTGACACTGGCATGCCCAACTGTTACATGCCAAAAGAAAGACATTTACTCATTTCTGATTCTACATTTATGGATCTGACAATTAACAGCATGCCTCGGACACAATAAATTAAAGGAAAGCATTTAAATAAAAAGAAAAATGAGAAGCTTATGAAAGTACCAAACATCTTTTAGAGGTAGTGACTTTAAATAAAATGGATGTAATTTAAGATAATGGATAATTCTTCCAAATCTCTGTGGAGTGTTTGAAATCCATCAGCCCAACAATTTATAGACATGATTCTTCTGTGTCTGGAAAGCCTTTTTGTCCTTTGATTGATCCACTCTTCTGTTAGCATATCCTCATCCATATCAATTAGAAATAAAATGAAAGGGCTTCATAGATTTAAAAAAAGAATAGAAAAGTTTGATAACTTTCAAAAATAAGAATTTTTAGCAATCAATCAAAAATAGTCTAAACTCTTTAATATACTTCATTAGTATATAACTGTATAATTCTGGGCTTAGTGTTATTCACCGATAAATTTTGATCAAAGAAGAGGAATACTATTTAACAAATACACCTGTACTTCCTCCAGATTTATTTGACTATTAGGCTTCCATAAACTAAAGGTCAATTCAAAAACATTAAAACTGAAGTGAAATTTATCACTAAAAAAAAAAAACAACAGTTTAGGAGATATGATCTAATAGGCTGAAAAAGTTCTGACACTTTTTTAATATTACTTTTTGTTCTATATTATAATACATTAGTGTAAACTGCAAATAAACAGTTTAAGAAAAGAAAAAGGAACACTAATGAAGGAATAATAATAGATGATATTTATTAAACTCTCATTTTTGTGTCTAAGATTCTTTTTAAATGCTCCATATGTGTTATTTCACTTAATTCTGGAAACTACTGGAAGGTAAGTTCCATGAAGGCAGAGATAATTTTGCCTGTTTATTCACTGATGTAGCCCTAGCACTTAAGGTATTCTCAAGCGTCTGGTAAGTATTTGCCAAACGCTGTTAAATATAATAATCCTATGAGACAGACACTACTACCTCCCCCACTTTGCAGATGGTGAAACTGAAGTATGCAGAGAGAGGCTTAGGAAGTCATTCCAGGCGCAGAGTAGGGACTGGAGATCAAGAGCCCATGTTCTTTTTTTTTTTTTTTTTTTTTTGAGACAGAGTCTCACTATTTTGCCCGGGCTAGAGTGAGTGCCATGGCGTCATCCTAGCTCACAGCAACCTCAAACTCCTGGGCTCAAGCGATCCTTCTACCTCAGCCTCCCGAGTAGCTGGGACTACAGGCATGCGCCACCATGCCCGGCTAATTTTTTTCTATATATTTTTAGTTGTCCGATTAATTTCTTTCTATTTTTAGTAGAGACAGGGTCTCGCTCTTGCTCAGGCTGGTCTCGAACTCCTGAGCTCAAACAATCCACCCGCCTTGGCCTCCCAGAGTGCTAGGATTACAGGCGTGAGCCACCGCGCCTGGCCAAGAGCCCATATTCTTAACCACTGTGCTATACTGTCTCCCAGCAATAAGCAAAACCATGGTAAGAGTAGCTGACAATGCTCACTGTCATATACAACTATTAGTGTCATTATTCTCAGTCCTAAGAAATCTTCTTACCTATGAAATATATCTTAATTAAAGCCTGTATTTCGTCTTGTATTTTCATGCATTCATCTGACGTGGCTTTCATTTGAGTGACTATCTGGGTCCACATTGATGCATATGCTTCTTTCAGTGGGGCTGATAATTTTCCTTTTACTTCAGAAGTGGTGGCTTTCAGCTTCTTCATTTTGAGGCATTCAAGAAAAGTTGACTGTTTACAGTCATCATTCCCCCAAAGAGTTCCAAGAAAATCTCACTGGACACAGCCAGGTCCATAAAGCTCCATCTTGAACAGCACGTCCCATGACAATCAGGGAGACTGAAGCCATCGAGCAAAGGATCTTGACTTCAATGTGTGAACAATATTGCTCCCACTTTCCTGTCCTTCAGGATTTCAGAATTTCACTGCCAGTGTGATTTCCAAATCTTTTTGAAGAGCTGGTTCAGCTATGTTGTTCTGAAATAATTTAGGGTGCTTCTTCAAAGTGTAAATTTTTCATTGTTTCATTTTCAAAATTCATAGAGCATCCATGCATAAATGGGGTGGCAATTTTATTCAGTCAGGGCACCTCATGTTTCTGATTCATATTTATATCATGAATGGCACTTCCCACCTTTGATTTTCAACAAATCATAAAAGAGATTATACTTTCACAGTGTCAGGTGGGTCGAAATTTCACTAGACTTTTGTCTCTAGCCAAAAACTCAGAATAGTTTTGAGACACATGTAATGGTTTCAACAATTCTAGGCAAACTCTGTCTTGGTGGTGGGCGTGGTTCACATTTCTCTTTTTTTACTGGGTGAGGGGTGAGCAGAGGCTACTCGTTGTCTGAAACTTCTTCCCACATTTGTGGAGTGTCCTGCCTTTTGAAGAAGAGCCTGGCACTTTTCACTGAAACTCAAAATGCTAGAACTTGCTTTCCCAGCCTCCCTTATGATTAGGGTTTCCGCACATGACCAAGGCCCAACAAGCAGAGGCACTTCCCTTGATGCTGAATGGGAAGCAGTTGACAGGCAGAGGGGAAAAAAAGTAGAGACTGCAAAGAATAAAGTCAGGAAAAGGTGGCCACAGATGCACTCTGTTTTCAGAAATACAGTGGCAGCTGTTTCGTAGAAATGTGAAAAGGCCAGTTTCACTGCTTCTGGTTGCAATCTCTCTGCCCAATGGCAGTAATGGTGTCTCTGCTGTACCAGTTCTGAGGTATAATCCATAGTTGTTCTTAACCGTGTAGCCCTAAAGTCTGGTTCTTGGGTTATTTTGGAGATTTTGTTTGTTCCGAAGACTGGCTATCTGATCTTCAAATCCACTTTCTTGTGCGTGTGTGTGTGTGTGTGTATACACAAAGCTAGACTACTTTTTCTAGTCTCCATCATGCTTAGGTGGGTTCATGTGACTTGGTTCTAGCCTCTGGGAAGTGAAGGACATCACATGTGCCATTATGAGCCCTGGCAGATAAAAACATCCCACACAGGATCTCCCTCTTCTTCCCATCAGCCAGTGTCCTCTGAACGCAGAGGACACTGAAGTCCCTAGAGAAGGAAAGAGGCACAAGATAGAAGATGCATTTACACCTCATGGGAGCAAAAAATAAACTTGTATTACGTTAACCCACAGGGATATGGGAATTTATCTGTTAATCATTATTTTAACTATCACGAAAATTGGTACCAGAAGTGGGATGTTGTCATGCAAAACGAAACAAAAATATGTCTTTGGCTTAACTGTCAGATGGCAAGCGCAAGAAAACTGAAGCCAAACTGAAATGTTGGAGATTCATGTAATGACAAAACTTTGGCAAAACCATCATGTAGAATAACTCGGAAAGCGTCTCATGTGCCTATTTTGTGTATAGTTCCAAGATAAATGTTCAGATAGTACCGAAACAGTGTTATGTGTTGACTTCTAATTTGTGCTCTTATAAGAAAGAAAACCCAGATCCTGAAAGAATTATCTGTTTTTTATGTAAAAACAATACAAACTAGAGAGTTCAGACATTTAGAACCTTGAAGGTTTAGAAAAATCTATCATTTGTGGATCAGGAGCAAGAAGGAAAAAGGCAAAGAAGGATTTCGAGAGACAAAGTTCCATCAAGACCCAGCCCTAAAAAAAAAAAGAAAAAGACCCAGCCCTATAGCAAAGACCAATTTAAAGGTATGGCCTTCCCACCTAAATCTCAAAGTCAGAAAACTTCAAAGTGTCAGGGTTTAAATTGAAAGAGAAAAGCACAGGGAACAGAAGCAAATAAATGACACTTCAGAATTACTTCTAGGAAAATATTTCAGCTGTGGTTATTGGCACACGGCACTTCCTTGGAGCAAATATCAGAAGCATTTAAGGGAATTATTTTGTCAAACAAACCAGTAGCCAAAAGCCCATATATTTACATTTAAATAGACTTTTTGAATGATACTCATTCTTGGTATGTCTAACTCTTACCTTCACTGTCTCATCTGATTGAAAGCAGTGTGCTCGCTTCCGCAGCACATGTACTAAAATTGATTGAAAACATTTACTAAAATTACCAGGAAAAAAAACTATAGACATATTTAATGATAACATTGACTCTTGGAAAATTCACACTTAGGTACTTTCTTCTACTTTTCTAAGTTAGCCTTTCTATCACTGAAGTGAATAGTTATCTAACTAGCACTTTTCTTCAAAATAATAGGGATTCCATTTTTATTCACTCAGCCATTCATTTTTTCTTTATTATTCAATGAATGTTTCTTGAGCTCCTACTGTTACTGGTGAGTGATTATCCTGGATCTTGTATTCGGAAACAAAGAATTGAAACCAAACACCAAAACAGCAAAGCAAAATGAAAGAAGTTTATTAAGCAAGTACACCTCCAAACACAGAGGGGGGTGTCAGGAAAGGTTAGCAAGTGATAGCACCCTCCAGAAGAGGGGACTGTGGCACTGGGGTCTCTTTGGGTCTCTTCTTTTCTTTCTTCTGACTTTCTCGTTCTTGTGCTGCCATCCCCCTGGCCAATGAAAATGTTATCTCCTCCCCTTCTTCAAGCGGGGAAGTATTTTACTTTATTTGTTCAGACTCAGAGGTGTCATGACTTCCAAAGACCATTGTTGGGGCAAGCTGCAATGCTAATCTATGGTAACGATGGTATAATGAAGTCAGAGTCATTTGAGGACAGTCTTGTCCCCCATCTGCGCAAGTGCCTCCTACAGGACTTTCCCCAAACTAGAGCAAGCAAGGTGTTTCTATAATGGTTACAATTGCAGCTGGAACACAGCTTTGTTTTTTATTGATCCGTAAATCTAATTTTGTTCCTATCGTTCTGCCCCACCTGTGTTCCCTATTTTGATCTCCTGCCTCATTATTATATGTAAGACTTTCTGCTAGGTGTTCATACATAATATGTACCTTTTTGATTGTCATTAACTTAAGAAAAATGTGTTCTTTGAATGATCAACCTACATGTTATCTTTTTAAGTGGTTATTATAATTGCAGCTCTTTTTCATTAAGATGGACTATATCAGCTGCTAAGCCATCACACCTGAACATAGAAATATCCATTTGGACAAGGAAAAAAGACTATCAATATATCAGGCAAAACATAATTATTCCAGATAGGGCAAATTATAAATTATTTTTTATTCCACTTTTCTATTAATCCAATAGGAATGTACGTAGAACATTCTGTTTCTTAGCCAACACCATGTAAGACTAATGATTCTAAAAAGTCACATTAGGGTGTCAATGGAAAAAAAGCCAAACTCTGTAAAATAATTTTAAAGAGATTTGTTCTGAGCCAAACTTGAGGACCATGACCTGGAGCCATGCCCAAGAAGCCTTGAGCAAGTGGACTCGCTGTGGCTAGGTTACAGTTTGGTTTTATACATTTCAGGGAGACAGGGGTTACAGGTAAAGTCATCAATCAATACATGGGAGACATTCATTGGTTTGGCCCAAAAAGGTGGGACATCTCCAAGTGGGGGCTTACAGGTTATAGGTGAGTTTAAAGATTCTTTGACTTGTAATTGGTTAAAGACATGAAGCTTTGTCTAAAGGCTTGGAGGACCTGCAGGTTTGTCTTGCATATCCTTAGGCCTGTTAATGGGTTACAAAGGATGTCCCCAAGAAGGGAAGGGGGCATGACGAGCATGTCTGACCTTCCTCCTCATGGAAGGCAATTTAGTTTTAGGATATTTCTTTGGCCAAGAGTTGATCCATTCTGTCAGCTGGTGGGAGGTGAGCCTTAAGATTTTATTTTAGTTCACAATGGGATATATTTCTTTAAATGGAAAATTATTTGTTTATCTTTAAGAAAAAGAAAGTTAAATTTAATAACTAAATTGCTATATGTGTAATTTGCTTATTATCTTTAATTTTGATTTTTGGATTAGCTGTCAGCCTCAGAGAATTTCATTAATTTTATGTTTTATTGAATGAACCCAGATATATAGAAGATATATATAGACACAGACATGTGTATATTTATATTTTTATATATATATATACAAAAAACCCTGAAATATCTATTTTCTTAGAAGTCATTAATGCAATTGAAATAAAGTACAAATATTTTATCCCCAAATACATTTCTTTGACATATTTCGAGATGGCTACCCTGAGACTCACAGATAAAAGTAATGCTGCAAAGCTGTCTTTTGTGGGTGGAGAATTTACATTCATACAGCCAGGTCTATCCTTACCTGATCTAGGAAGGATTAAATGGGAGGCTGACACCTTTAAAGGTCTGAAAAGAAACATTTACCATCTATTCTCTCTGAGGACGGCTACCTGTCAGGTTTCATTTATATAGTAAGACTACCTTTGCTAGCTAGCCAAGCCTTTTCCTTTCTCCCTCCCAAAAATCTGTTTTATTGTTCCTAAGCCCTCATCCTTTAAAAACCTCTGGACCTCATTGAAGAGTCGAATCTTCATGTTAAGGTTCTTGTATATACACATTAAATAAATTTGTATCTTTTTCTTTAATTAATCAATCTGCTTCATGTTGGTGATTTTTCCGTAAAGCTTTATGGGGACAGGGGACTTTGCTCCCTACAGTTTGGTGAACCTTTGGGTGCCAGGGGGCTTTGCTCTCTATGCAATCCCACTGTAGTGTTTTGGAAAATGTCTATGTTTTTTAAAATACCTCCCTTTAATGGAAACAACTAGCAAAAACTCATGCTAAAAATTAGCACTTGCACAACTCTATGTCTTAATGCACTTGGTCAAATTATGCCATATGTCCTCCAGCTCCTTCGGCTTCAGTCTCTAAAGACATAGTATTATATTTAATTTAATTTCAATTTATCAAATATTTCACTTTTTGAAGTTGCCCTTTACAAATCAACAAAGGAGTGTAAGGCAAAAATTGTGGTAAGAGCTTAAAACTCTGCAAAGGCACAGGCCTAGCTAAAAATAATGATAATAACCAGCCACCCCGTCCCCTTATTTACCTGATGATGATCAACCACTGTCTCCCTGTTTGCTTCTCTGTAACTGCTACTCTGGAGTCACATAGCTGGTAGTCATAAAGACTGTTAAGTTTCTCTGTAGATAACATCACCTTTCTGAAACCGAAAGGTAGTTTCTGAGATATCTTCCAGGCCCCACATTGCAGTGCATTGGCTAACCCACCCAGACCAGCAGCCCATACCAAGAAACTGACTCAACTTGAATCGTGACCCCAACCCAGGAACTGACTCAACACAAGACCATGATTTCTGCACCCCTACAATTTTGTCCCAAACCTAAACAATTAGCAAACCCAGATAATGCAACCTGGTCGGGTGGCAACATTTTCAGTTTTCAAATTTTTTATAATTTAAAAGCTAAAAAAATTGTAGTTCAGTACTGTTGCTGTAGGAAATTAGTGGGCAGATGGCAGGACCCAATGAAATTAACATTTTATTTGAGAAACTAGATTGTTTAGACTAATTATTTAAAGACATATGTATTGAATGTATTTCATGTGTAGTTCACTGTGTTAGGAGTGGAGGATGTCAGGAATAGCAAGCTTTATTCTTACTTGGGTCTAGGAACAAAGATAAGGCTATTCAATTTAAGACTCAAATTATCGTAAGATAAATCAGACAATAATAGAGAGAAATAAGAAGAGCGATAGCTGTATCTTGTTAGGGACAAGTATCAGAGTCTCAGGAAACACCCTCAGAACCAGCACTACTGGAATCGGACCTGGAAGTGCAGTAGGATTGTAGCATGCACATATTGTGGCTGAGGGTTACATCCCAGTTAAAAGTAACTCTGAGTAAATTCATGCAGGTGTTTAGGTTTGGAGCTTATTCTGGGAATAATAAACAGGTCTGCTTGCTTAGAGCATAGGGTATATGAGCAAAAACAGTGGAAATTAAATTGGTAATGTACAGATCACAGAAGATCTTGAAGGCCAGGTTAAGCAGTTTGAATTGTATTCTGAAGGACAGGGGGAATTATGAATGTTTTGAGATATGACATGGCATGATTTGTAACTGTGATGCAGAAGATCTTTCTGGCAGCAATATGCAGAGGAGACAATGTCCAGAAGCAAGAAGACCACTTAAGAATGAGGCTGGATAGACAGATAGATAGATAGAGACAGGATATATAGATAGATTTGGAAACAACCTAAATGTGTGTGTGTGTTTGTAGTTGATTCAGTATAGAATTTTTTTTAGCTATTTTATTTTATTTAAGGCAATTAACATATCCAACACCTCACTCAGTTACCATTTTCTTTTCTTCCTCCTCGTCCTCCTCCTCCTCTTCCTCTCCCTTCTTCTTCCACTTAAGATGTACCCTCTAATAAATTTCAAGTATGGAGTACAATATTGTTAACTATAGTTACATTGTTGTACATTATATCTTCAGAATTTATTCACAGTTTATAACTGAAACTTTCCACTACTTGACCAACATCTTGTTACCGAAAGCTCGGCACTTGTCCTCGAGGCTGCATCAGAAGAACGAGAACAAGTCGTTTGAGGAGAAGGAAAGAGAAGTTTATTACTTTGCCAGCAGAGGAGGAAAATGGTTTAGACTATTGTATCAAAATCCAAATTCCTGTTCATAAGCAGAAATACAGAGCTTTTAAAGGGAGGACCCTGAACTCTAGACTATTGTCATTAATAATTCTAATTGTCCATCTCTGTGGAAGACTAACCCTGTGACCTCCACCCACCTGGGAGGCCCACCCAGACCTCAGCCAACCAGGCCATGCACTGGGCCTGGGATGGAGCCACAGTTCAGCTGAGCTATCTCCTGTAACAGAAAGAACAAAAGACATTCCCCTGCCCCTTCTGACCACCTGTCCAAGACAGGTTATCCATGTCGTCTCAAATGGCAGGACTACCTTTTTTTTAAGGCTGAATAATATTTCATTGTATACAGACTATCTATCTATCTATTAATATCTATCTATTTACATCACATTTTTAAAATCCATTCATTCACTCATGGACATTTAGTTTGTTTCCATACTTTGGCTATTGTGAATAATGCTGAAATGAACATGGGAGTGCAGATATCTCTTCAAAATCCTGATTTCAGGATTGGATATATACCAAGATACAGGATTTCTGGATCATAAGGTAGTTTTAATCTTAATTTTCTAAGGACCTTCCACACTGTTTTCCATAATGGCTGTACCAATTTACATTCCTAATTTACATTTTTACTTTGACACATTTTCACTTGTGGGTCCAATTTCATTCTTCTGCATGTGGATATCGAGTTTTCTAACACTATTTATTTCAAAGACTATCCTTGCACATTGTGTGTTCTTGGCACCCTTGTCAGAGATTGGTTGACTATAAATGCTTGGATTTATTTCTGATTTCTCTATTCTATTCCATTGGTCTATATGTCTATTTTTATGCCAGTACCTTACTGTTTTCATTACTATAGCTTTATAATACATTTTTAAATCAAGAAAGATGGTACCTGCAACTTTGTTGCTCTCTCTCAATATTTCTTTGGTTTTTTGGGGTATTTTGCGATTCCATATGAATTTTGAGATTTTTTCCTATATCTGTAAAAAAACATCATTATGATTTTGATAGAGATTGCATTGAATTTATAGATTACTTTTAGTAGTAATGGACATTTTAATAATACTAATTCTTAATGTCATGAACACAGGCTGTCTTTCTATTTATCTGTGTCTTCCTAAATTTCCTTCATCAATGTTTGTTTAATTTCTCTCACCTTTGAGTTGGGAAAGACTTTCTCTCTTCATTGTTAAAGATAATTTTGTTGGATGTAGTATTCATGGTTGGTAGTTTTTAAAAATTTTAGTACTTTGGACCCGGCGCGGTGGCTCACGCCTGTAATCCTAGCACTCTGGGAGGCCGAGGCGGGCAGATTGTTTGAGCTCAGGAGTTCGAAACCAGCCTGAGCAAGAGTGAGATCCCGTCTCTACTAAAAACATAGAAAGAAAAAAAAAAATAGAAAAAAATTAATCGGACAACTAAAAATATATATAGAAAAAATTAGCCGGACATGGTGGCACACGCCTGTAGTCCGAGGTACTCGGGGGCTGAGGCAGAAGGATTGCTTGAGTCCAGGAGTTTGAGATTGCTGTGAGCTAGGCTGATGCCACGGCACTCACTCTAGCCCGATCAAAAGAGTGAGACTCTGTCTAAAAAAAAAAAAAAAAAAAAAATTTTCAATACTTTGGATATATTATCCCACTGTCTCCTGGCCTGCAAAGTTTCTGCTGAGAAATCTACTAATAGCATAATAGGGGTTTCTTTACATATGATAATTTCCTTTTCTCTGTTACTTTCAAAATTCTGTCTTTGTCCTTGACTTTTGACAATTTGATA
>CAUYSK010114129.1:0-13601 GCA_963575035.1 Avahi laniger
TAGCTCACAGCAACCTCAGACTCCTGGGCTCAAGCAATCCTACTGCCTCAGCCTCCCAAGTAGCTGGGACTACAGGCATGCACCACCATGCCCGGCTAATTTTTTCTATATATTTTTAGTTGTCCAGCTAATTTCTTTCTATTTTTAGTAGAGACAGAGTCTCGAACTCCTGAGCTCAAAAGACCCACCGGCCTCGGCCTCCCAGAGTGCTAGGATTATAGGCATGAGCCTCCTCGCCAGGCCAGTGCTTACAGATTTAGAGTCAGTGTTTCTAAATGAAGGTAGGTGATTGACTGGCTGGAGGCGGGTCTGAGAGAGCAAGTCAAGGGTTGTGCCCACCTTATTTGGGCAACTGGATATAACTTGAAATAGGAAACAATGAAGAAAGAACACGTTTCAGTTTTAGCATTGAATTTGAAGGTGCAAGTGAGATATCCAAATGGAGCTGTTCAGAAAGCAGCTGCATATAGGAGTGCCCAGGAAAACTGTTCAGGCTCTGTGGGAGTCATCAGCATGCAGATGGCAAGAAAAGTCAAGAGAGCAGATGAGATTGCCCAACAAGGGTGAGTAGAGAGAGAATCCTGAACAGAGGGACCCTAGGAAAAAAGAGGAGGGCCAGAGTGCTTCCAGAAGGAAGGGGTGGCCAACAGGGTCAACGCTGCCCAGTCCAACAAGGTAATGACGAAAAGAGGGATTTAGCAATGAGAAAGTTCTTCAGTCACCTTGAGGCACTGGAAGCGTGGGAGGCAGGTTGCACTGGTAGAGACATGAATAAAGGGTCAGAAAAAGGAGGCAGCAAGTCAGGTCTGACAATGAATGAGGACAGATGGGGGTAGCTGGAGGGGCAGTTAGGTTAGATGAGGGTTTCTTAATCCTGACTGCACATTAGGATCACCTGGGGAGCTTTAAAAAATCTTGACACCTGGGCCCCACCCTGGCAATTCTGACTTAATAGTTATGAGGTGCGGCCTGGGCATCGTAAATTTTTTAAATGGTCCCCAGGTGATTCTAATGAGCAGCCAGAGCTGAGAACAACTGGGATAGAAAAATAATTTCCTTTATGGGTGGGAATGAGCCGAGCCTGCCTAAAGGCTGAAGATGGGAGCCACAGAGAAGGGGCAGCGGAGGGCACATGGATGCAGAGGGCTGGGGGGCGACAGGGAGGGGCACCTGGTGGAGACCAGCATCCAGTCAGTGCCCTGGGGAGAGGATGAGCCTTACACGTAAGGAGAAGCGCTTCCTTTGTTTAGGGCCAGGCCGGAAAGGGGGAAACTGGAAGGAGGCGACTTTTCAGTGCTTTTGTGTTCTCTGTGAATTAGAAGGAGAAAAGACAGAGGGAGCAGGTGGCGAGATCAGCGTTTGGAGGAGAGTGGAGAGGCCTGGGCAACACTGACTACCTGGTTTAGGTTAGGGACCCCCAACGTGAAGTGTCAGCAGTATGTGAAGCTGATGGTTCTCAGCAGAACATTAATTTAAAAAAAAAGCACATCTTTCAGTACAAGGTTTACATTCTTCAAGTCATGTGTTTTTTTTTGTTTGTATTGTTTTGAGACAGAGTGTCACTCTGTTGCCCAGGCTAGAGTGCCGTGGCGTCAGCCTAGCTCACAGCAACCTCAAACTCCTGGGCTCAAGCGATCCTTCTGCCTCAGCCTCCCGAGTAGCTGGGACTACAGGCATGCGCCACCATGCCCGGCTAATTTTTTCTGTATATTTTTAGTTGTCCAATTAATTTCTTTCTATTTTTAGTAGAGACGGGGTCTTGCTCTTGCTCAGGCTGGTTTCGAACTCCTGAGCTCAAACAATCCACTCGCCTCGGCCTCCCAGAGAGCTAGGATTACAGGCGTGAGCCACCACGCCTGGCCATCTTGGCTGTTTTGAATAGTTATGCAATAGACATGGAAATGCAGATGCCTCTTCCATATACTGATTTCCTCCCCTTTGGATAAGTGCTCAGTAGTGGAATTGCTGGATCACACAGTAGTTCTATTTGTATCTTTTTTGAAGAATCTCCATACTGTTCTTCACAGTAGCTATACTAGTTTGCACTCCCACCAACAGTGTATAAGAGTTTCTCTTCCTTCACATGCTTGCCAGCATTTGCTATTTTTTGTTTTGATAATAAGCCATCCTAACTGTGTAAGATGATACCTCATTGTTGTTTTGATCTACATTTCCCTGATGATTAGTTATGTTGAACATTTTTCATCATGGTCACACCTTCTCCCCAGGAATTATTGCCAACGTGCATTTTTTTTTGTGTTGGTATGTCCAGGGTTGGTGGTGGTTTTTTCCAGTTAATAAAAATTTATCCAAAATTTTTTTCCACATTGAAAATGATCTTTTCTATATCAAAAGTCCCTCAGAGTTATAGGCAGACTTTTAAAGATATTATATAAATTAATGTGCTTCATTCATTAATAAGCCTTCAAACATCAAACACAGTGCCTGAAATATGAGGCTTTCAATAGATGTTTTAAATTAGTGGAGAGAGGGATATTTTTATATTCCTGTTTTATCACCAAAGGGAAATGGTTTCTAGGACAGCTGGTCTGCATAACAGTTAAGCCTGTGATAAAAGGAGATATTGCTCTGAACAATAACTTCCCTATATGGATATTTATATGTATCTTGGGCTACATATGATGTGTCCTAGATTAAGTATCATGTTCTGTTCAATCAAGAATTATATTCTGTTCACCTTTCTTAACCCCCAAACCTAACACTATGCCTGGCAAAATGCCTTTATGTTATACAAAAAAAAAAAAGAGAAAATTACTAGAGTTTGGATCAGAAGCCTTAGAGATATGCTATGTAATCTTCAATAATTAACTTGACTTTGGTTTAATCATGTGTTAAATACAAACATTTGGCTAAATTATCTTATAGGTAAAATTTTATTAAGAATTCTATATATTAATATTATTGGGACACAGCCCATTTTGTATGAGTGTAAAAGTATGAAATATACAGTAGGTCCATTACTTTAAAGCATTAACGTTTTCTTTTCTGTGTCTCTTATAATGGTTTTTAAATATTTTGAAGTATGCTGTTACTCTACTGGAATCATTTCTGGAATAGACCTAGAGATTATTGAACCTAGAAAAAAAAATATTTGAATAGAAATTCAGAAAGGATGTAAGGCAGTATTTTCTCCCCACCACTAGCCCAAAATACTTATTACCAAAAAACTATCCCTTGTGGAACTCACTAACTCACCCTAGACAGAGGATCCTGAATATAAGGAAGGATCACAGAAGGTCACAGAAGGCAGAAGCTAGCAAGCTACCATTACCAAATCAGAAAGATTTTCAATGGAATGGGGCAGTCTTCACACTTCCCAAGAGCTAAAAGTAGTTACCTGACTCTCATCCTACTCTCAGAAAGAGAAGTTCAATGTTTACCTTCTCAGGAAGCTCCAGGGAAAGTCAGAGTTTCTGTGAGCATGAATAATTTTGGTTAATATCAGAAATAAATTTTGGATTCCAAGAGGATGTTAGTATCAATTCTATCATGTGTTTATTACTCAGATATTAAAAATAACTTTGTGCTATAGAAATATTATTTCTGAGTTTACCATATTTCCTACTTATATTGGTTTACAGCCTCAGTGTAACTTCTGTGTACTATGGGAAAAATTACAACTTTTAAGAAACTGAAAAATCTGCAGGTTAGAGTGGAATTTCACCAAACTTCACAAGCATAGG
Source organism: Avahi laniger (assembly GCA_963575035.1). Taxonomy (NCBI): domain Eukaryota; kingdom Metazoa; phylum Chordata; class Mammalia; order Primates; family Indriidae; genus Avahi; species Avahi laniger. The sequence goes on from CAUYSK010114129.1 coordinate 3,705, forward strand.
TATAAAACAAATTAAAATTTAGCATTTTTGGTGTACTAAACACTGTGTTTTGCATATATAATTTCATCAAGACTTTTTTTTTCCTTTTTTTCTTTTCTGGACATAGAATCTTAAAGAATGAGATAGATATGATTAATCATAGTCCTATATTAGCAACATATATTCATCTAACTACAGCCTTATTAATTTTTGTCTCATTTATTCCTAATATCTATTCCATTCCCCTCCCCAATCCATAGACACTACCTTGTATTTGATGTGCCCTTCCAATACACACTTCACATTTGTCCTTTACAGATAGAATTTCTTCTGTGTATGTATTTTAATAGTACATTAAAGATTTTACACTCTATAAATCATTTTCAGCGTTATGTGAGAGATGCATGTGAGAGATAATTAGAATATCATTTATATTTTCCATTTATGATTATACAATAGTTTGTGCATCCATTTTTTTTCCAATGTATATGAAGGTTATTTTGAAATTCTTCTACTTTATGACTAATTCCTCAGTAAATATTATGAGATTTTCATGTTTTCCTTTAAAGGGGTGAAAAAATTCTCAAAGACATAAAAGAGTATAGTAAGTTCATAAAGCATGAACCGTTTTAATATTTTACTGCCAAAATTCTCTCCAAAATAACTAAAGTAATTATTATCTCAAAGCTCTTTTAAGAGAATTAATATTTACTCACATTCTTTCCAAACTGTGGTGATATCTGACTTTTTAATGTTTACCAATCTGACGGATGGAGAATTTTATTTCATTGTGTTTTTATTTTTATGAGTTTAGGCATTATCTCACATGTTCATTGGCCTTTTGAGTTTCTTTTTCCATAATTTTTCTGTTCATACCATTTGCTAATATGTAAAAATTTCTTTTTAAGATTTGTGGATTTTCTTATTTATTTCTTAATTTATTTGATGATATTCTTTTGTCTGCTACGTATGCCACTAATACTTTTCCTAATGTATTGTTTGACTTCTAATATAGTATTATATTTCATTATCTAATTTAATATAATCAAATCTGGACTTGTTTTTCTTATATGGTTGTTGTGGTTCTTCTTATTGACACTCTGCCAACTCTAAAATTGTAAAGATATCCTTCTATATTTTCTTCTAACAGTTTTTCAGTGTCTTTGTACTGAGGCATCATTTTAGTTATGCACACAACGCTCTAATATGGGAACTATTATTATGCCCACTACATAGATGAAGTGAAATGGAGCGCAATATTGAAATGATAATTTCGTATTACTCTCATTGCTTAGGTGCCCACATTCAAAATGTTAATATATAAGCCAGTAATACAGAGCTGTGTTTTAGGGACCCTAATAATAGAGCTATGTGTCAGCTGTATGCCCTGTGCAGCATTGTTTTGAAACCCTCAAACATTCACATGCAAATAAAAATAAACAACAAATGTTTCTGAAGGCAATTAAACACACCAAAATCATAAAGTTTCATTTTATGCCCTTATGATTAGCTTATACAATCTATTCTGATAACTATTAAGCCAACATAGGTAAAAATAGAGATGCATTGTTCTTTGGAAAGGTTTAGAACTCTTTCACCCAGAAATAAATGGCAAGCAAGTCTTTATAATCAGTGTATATATTTGACTGTGTATTTTAAGAAACATACTTTTCTCAATAATTGCATGCCATTGAACACTCATAAAATTGAAGAAAGAAAAAGTGTAAAATTCTATCTGAGCTAAAAATTAAATACAGTCAGGTTGATTTTTTTAATTTACCAAAATGCATTTATTCATAAAATAACATTTGTATTAGACTCAAAAGTTTATAAAATATCTTGATTCTATTTGACACAATTCTCTCCACAAACACATGAGAAAGTATTAGTTTTCTTAAATTACAGATAAAAAAAATAGTTTCTGAGATATAATTTGGTCAAAGTAAAGTAACTAGTAAATGGTACAGGTAAGCACTAAACCAAAACCGGTAGGTATCACCTGTTTTCTTCCTACTTCATCACATTAAATGTCCTAAGTACAGGCTACAAGAAATAGTGCAGTTTTAAATGTTAAGGTAAAAAAAAATGAGGGTGTACTAATCTCAGAATTTAGAGAATATTGTTATAAAATATTAAAAGAGGAAAGATAGTAAATTCTACTTAGAATATGGCTACTACACAAAAAAGACTAAGAAAAAAGTATTTGATGCCATTTAATAATGAGCCAAAAAGTAGGAAAATTACATTTATGTCTTGGAACTTATAAATATATGTGTGTGATTAGACTTTATGTACAAGGATGTTAAGTTTTGAGGAATGGAATTTTTCTATTTAGTTATCTATTTATATATAGTGAAGGATGTTCAGAATGTATATTTAACTTTTAAGAAGACAAGAATGCCAATTACCTCAATCTTTCTTAATGTTACCAGCATGGGCCAAGTAGCCTACTGGAATAGTAAAACTGAGCCAACATGGTATGTTTTAAGTTGCAATACTGTCTGATGCTTACCTTGCTCATTATTGCTATTTTATTCATCCACTGGGGACCAGACACTTTACTGAGTGCTCTCTCTCTAGAGTGGATATTCAGGTAATGTTTTTCTTTACGTAAACTAACTTATTCTGTAAGCAAATAATATTTAGGTATTAGTTGGTGATCTAATCCAATAATAAGGATTCTTTTCCAAACTTCACTTATTTGGGTTACCGATTTCTTAGTATTTGCGGAGTGCCATTTCTATGATTATTTACTTGTCATTTTCTTATACACATTACAATAAAGATATTAATTAATTTTTAATATGTCTGTCCATGTACTACCTGAAATCATTTTACTTGAAATCGGAGAAATACAAACCACATCTTGGAAATCACTAGAGTCATGTAAAAACAAACAAATAAATAGAAACAGCAGATCTACTTGAAGCTGAAGTTAAACCATTTCATGTTTCGTTTAGAAAGCCATTACTCACAGACCAATTACTGCCCTGCAGTAGCAAGACTTTGACAGAGATGTCTTATCTAGTCTTTCAGTATTCAGTATCAGTATTTAATAATAAAAACAAGGTGGATTATTCCTTATTACATGTGACAGGCATGATGAAATAAGAATTATCATAGCTATTTACTACTTTTAAAAGAAGAGATGTGATAAAAAATGAAACTGCTTGATTTAATACTTTAGAAACATTGATCAACAGTATGTACCTCATAAAAGTGTCCATTGGAAATGCCTGAAATAAGCCTTCCCAAATGCATTTACTTTAATGTTTCTTGTGAAAATACAATATTTTTATCCTTTCACTGTGTGCAAAATTTCACAGTATATTTTAGAAAGTGATCCGATAGTCTACTGGGCTTTGGCATGGAAATCATTTTATTCTTGCTTTTTCTGAAGTTGATACACATAATCAATAGGAGTTGAGAAAGTGCTAGTCCATGACCTGATTTGCAATGTCTCTTTAAATAAGAAGACATCATGATCCAACTTCCAGAAAAAACACAAAGTTATCTTATTGAAAATATGGTGAATAACAAAAGCAATGTTTAGCTAATTTGTATATTTTCAGGAAGGAAGCCAAAAGCAATGAACAGATTTAAAATATATGAGAATATAGCTTGTAAAAATGTCTACTAGCCTAATAACTACATATTTTCAAAGCATTAATTTCTATATATTTATTTATTTATTCAAAAAATATTAACTGAACACCACATGTTAGGTAATGGTCTAGATTTTGAGGACAGAGCAGGGAACAACAAATCAGAAAAAAAAAATCATATTCTTATGAAGAGTACATTGTAGTGTGTGGACACATACAATAAACTAACTGCAATTGACCTTTCAACAACACTCGTTTGAACTATGTGGGTCCACTTTTATGACGATTTTTTTCAGTAAATACTGTGGGCCCTCCTGGTTGGAGTTCCACAAGTACAACCAAAAGTGGATCAAAAATATAGTATTAGGGAATGTGAAACTCATATATGTGGAGGGCCACTTTCTGCACCCATAGGTTACACAAGGGGTACTTCAGGTATACGCACATTTTAGCGTACACAGAGATCCTAGAACCAATCCCCCAAGGATATTAAGGAACGACTGTAAATACAAATAAAACGGGAAAGATACAGGTGCGGGGATGAGGTAAGCATTGTATTATTTAAAAGGATGGTCAGGAAAGGCTTCACTAAGAAGACTGTTAAACAAAGATTTTAAGTGATTTAAGTGAGTGAGCCTTGAATATCTGCAGAAATAACATTCCTGGAATTGGAAATAACACGTGCAAATTTCCTGAGGTAGGAATGTACCAGGCATATTTGAAGAACAATAAGAAATCTAGAACAACTGGAACAAAATCAGCAGGGGAGGAAATAGTGGAAGATGAAGTCGTGAAGGAGAAAGATCTCGTAGACTTCATTGAATATCATAAGGGTTTTACTTTTACTCTGAGGGTGGTGGGAAATCTGGAGAGTTTTGAGCAGAAGAGAGAAACAATCTGGTATTGTTTTGTCAGTATCATTCTGGCTCCTGCGTTGAGATGGATGTTGGAAAAGGGTATTAACAGGAAAGCCAGTCGGAAGGCTATTTCAATACCCTTGATGAGAACCTGCTAGGTTATTGAAGGCTATGTCAGTACCTTGATGAGTAGCCAGTGCCTCTAGCGCCAGCTAAGGCTAAGGCAGGACTGGGAGGCTGAAGCAGGAGGATCACTTGAGCCGAGGAGCTGAGTCCAGCCTGGGCAACATGTAATAATCTTGTTTGAGAGACCCTTTGATTTGGACCAGGATAGTTGCAATGAAGTGGTCAGACTGTGAATATATTCTGAAAGTAAAGCCAAAAGGATTTACTAACTAATTAAATGTAAGGTAGAAAAATGAAAAAAATTAAGTATAACTCCAAGGTTTTCGCCTAAGGAATTAAAGTTGTCATTGACTGAAATGGCAATGGTTGTGAGAGAAACACATTTGTGAGAGAAGATGAGGAGGTTAGCTTTTGACAAGCTAAATTTAAGATATCTATTGGATGTCTAAGTGAGGATGTTCAGTCACCAATTAGATGTAGGAATCTGGAGCCCAGGGGGAGGTCCTTGCTAGTGGATGATATAAACTTGGTGCTTATCAATTTTATTTATAGATGATATTTAAAGTCATGAACCTGGACAAGATCATCAAGGGACCAGATATTCAGGAATATGAAAAGGAATCAGATTATAAAAAAACAGTAGGGAAGGGAGGAAACTCTCCTTCCCATGAGTTGAAATAGAGTCAAACTGCTTGAAATTAACAAAGGATGTGTTACCTTGGAAGACAAATTCAAAATGTATTTCAAGAAGCAAGTAAATAATTGTTCAAATGCTGCTGATGAGAAGTGAAGGCTAAAAATTATTGGATTTAGCAATGTGGAGACATTTTGAGGAGTGTTGAACTCGAAAATCCAAATGAAGTGGGTTTAAGAGAAAATAGAAAGAGAGAAAGTATGGCACATATAGATAATCCTTTTAATGAGCTAACCTTTAAAAAAAAGAAGCAGAGAAATGGAATGGTAGCAAGAGGAGATAGGTTTGTTTATTTTCTTGGTTTTTAATGGGAGAAATAATAGCATGTCAGTATACTGATGTGAACAAAGGAGTAGAAAGGAAGAAGGGATGATGCAATTCAACTTTAGTAATAGGAAGAAAGAAAAGATTTTGCTACAAATGCTAATAAAGTGAGTAAATGTGATAGGGAAGCTTGATGGATTTCTCTTCTGATTGTTTCAAACTTCTCAGTGAAATAAAGTCATTGATTGGGAAGGGGATGTTCATGCTCTGAAAAGAAATGATAGGCTGGGTGCAGTGGCTCACGTCTCTAATCCTAGCACTTTGGGAGGCCAGGAGTTTGAGACCAGTCTCAGCTATATAGCAAGACCCCAACTGTACAAAAACAAAAAGAAAAATTAGCCAGGCATACATAGTGGTACAAGCCTGTAGCCCCAGCTACTTGGGAGGCTAAGGCAGGAGGATTGCTTCAGCCCAGGGACTTGAGATTGCAATGAGCTAAGATGACACCACTGCACTCTAGCCCAGGTGACAGAGTGAGATTCTGTCTCAAAAAAAAAACGATGATAAAATTGCAAATAGGAGTGTGGGAGAGTGAATGAATTGAGGCAATGAGGAGTGTATACCAGACACCAATAAGAACCTATATAAAGATTTTAGTGAGAAATTTAAATGCAGTAAGACTGTACCACTTGAATGTTTCTCTCCAACCATGTTCAGCTGCAAGGGTGTAGGCACTGACGAGAGAAGAGTTAGATTTGCTGATATTGTTGTTTTTCAAAGTAAGCGTGAACACATAAGGCAGAGGCTAGGATGTTGAGAGTGTATACAAGGGAGTGATTATGATCGATCATGGAATTTAAACTGGATATGGAGAGAAATGAAAACAAAAGGTGGCGAAGGTTAGTGAATTTTATGAGTGGATTCAAGTTTTCCACAGAAAGGCAGGATTAATGGAATTGGGTGAAAGAAGTAACTTGAAATAGAGTCAGACTGCTTGAAATTAACATTATGGATGAGTTGTGTTAAAGTCCTCGAAATGTCACCAGCAGTATGTTAAAAAAGCAAAACCAGGCTTATTAGAATTCACTGCAGTGAGGGTGAACACCACCATGACAAACACTTAGCCATGTTTCGAAAGGAGAAAATTAAGAGAGGATATTTATAGGGGTGGGGCACTGGCCCCAAATTTTAAAGTGCTTTATTTTTAAAGTCTGGGAGGTATGAACTTAGCAAAATGTGTGACATATTTGTTTAGGATTGGTAGACAAAGCAAAGGAAGATCTTGAAGCAAGACTAAATAAGTAAGTGTTGTTTTAGAGAACTTTCTGTCCAGGGTAACTGACTTAGATAAAGGCCTTCAATAAATTGATTTGCAGGAAATTTCTGAAGCAGACAATAAACTTATTTATTGGTTTATGGCTTTAGTCTTATCTTTCCTGGGCAAAGATTTCCTGAAACAAGCCAATAATGCTGGCACACATACATGGTCTCAGATGCTAGCCCCAATAGTTGCGCCATCTTAAGTGAGCTGATTGCAGCTCTAAATTACAGTTGTTATTGTATCAAGAACAAGCTTTATTGACAATAGGAGTGAGTAGTGGACAAAGAATAGAGGACTGGATCATTGGAGAAGTGGATTCAAGGAACCAAATGAATATTGAGGTGAGAAAGAACTAAGTCAGGAATAATATTCACAGGGAGTTACAATAAGCCAGGAGTTATAATTATCAGGGAATGAAGAAATGGCTGGGGATCAATAGATAATACTGCAATAAGGGATACAGAGGGGTATATGTTATGATAACATGAAATTCAAAACTGAAAAGTTTTGACAGGAGGGAGGATAAATGTCCTGAAAAAGACACTGAAGAGCAAGAGGGACTCCTAGAGGCACTTCTAGGCCACAAGGCACTAGAGGTATAGGAAAGCAGTTTCTAAGCCCTTTATTTAAACGACAGCCAAGCAGATTCCTACAGGCAGCTAAGTAAGACAGAGCCCTAGACCAAACAACTGAAATAGGATCCACAATCAGAACAGAAATAGTAGGAGTACGAAGTCAGGAGGATGATGGAAAAGCCCAAGTGTCCTAACTGAGACCAAAGGGTGGAGATGATCAAAATCAATAAGAAGATTTTAGTTAAGCTGAAGATATAGTGAAAGTTTGGAAATATTTTATTTCAATTCTCTTTTCCCAATGCGGATTTTTAAAAATTTATTATTTTTTTCCTAAGGCTTTAGAAATGATTTAAAGAGAAAGGTTAAAAATTCTTGAATTTATATGATAATAATCAAAGCTAACTATGATTATGAAGTAAAAAGCTCATGAATCTTAAAAATAACTCAAGATGTCAGCAAACAATTTGCATACAGGTGAAACTGTGTCTTTTTACTTAAATGTTTCATGTGATTAAGTAGAGGATGTGCTATCCATTTCCGCTGAGATCTACTAAGCTATTATTTGCCAAATGGAAAAGCATTTAGAGCAAATGATTAATAGCTGTGATGTGTGGTGGACGATGGGGGATTTTCATAGCCATTATTATCTTTATGAGTGCTTAATACAAATAAAACACTTAAAGGTTTTTCCCCTTTCCTTCGTCACCAAGTTTCCCCACTCTGATTTTTTGAACCAAAGAGTATGATCCAAAAAGAGAATCTTTTATTTTCTCAAACGCTTGCAAGCAAATCTACTTATCTCTCATCCAAAAAAAAATTGCATATAAAATCAATTTTAGTAATACATACCTGATAATCTTATAATTGTAAAGAGTGCTAAAAACATTGATTGATAAATTTGCAGTGTAATAATACACAATAAACTAACACCCTTTCATGATAAAAATGCTCAGCAAATTAGGAATAGAGGGGAACTAACTGAACTTGATTAAAAAAAAAATCTACTAAAACTTCAGCTAACATTATACTTAATGGTGAAAAGCTAGAAGCTTTTCTACTAAATAAGGAACAAGGCAAGGATGCTCCCTCTCAACAGTCATTTTCAACATCATACTAAAAATCTTAGCTAATAAATAAGACAAGAAAATAAAATAAAATGTCTATAAAATGGAAAGAAAGAAATAAAATTGTCTTTGTTTACAGCTTATACTATTGTCTATAATGAAATAAAAAGTCTCAAAGAATCAATGAAAAAACTTATGGAACTAATAAGTGATAATAGTGAGGGAGCAGACAACAAGAATAATATGTAAAAGTTAATTTCTTCCCTATATACCAACAAGAGACAATTGGAATTTGAAATTAAAAACACAATGCCATTTATATTAACACCAAAAATAAGTTAATAAATATTTAGGCATAAATCTAACAACAATGTAAAATATCTATGTAAGTAAAACTATAAAACTCTGATATAAATAAATCAAGGTAAACCTAAATGAATGGAGAGATATTTCATGTTCATGGATAGAAAGACTCAATATTGTTAAGATGTCCATTTTTCCCAACTTGATTTTATGCAATCCCAATCAAAATTCTACCAAGTTATTTTGTACATATTGACAAACTAATTCTAAAGTTTATATGAATAGTCAAGAGACTCAGGCCAGCCAACAACTGAAGAAGAACAAAGTCAGAGAATTGACACTAGCCAACTTCAAGACATACTATAAACCAATAGTAATTAAGTAAGGTAATGATAAGAAAAATGACAAATAGATCAAAGGAACACAATAGAGAGCTGGAAAACAGATGTAAACAAATATACCTTACTAATCTTTTTCAAAAAGACAAAGACAATTCAATGGAGAAATGAGAGTCTTTTCAACAAGTGGTACTAGAACAACTGGATATCCACATTCAAAAAAAAGATGAATCTAGACATGGACATCACCTCCTTCACAAAAATTAACCCAAATGGATCATAGAATTAAATGTAAAATGGAAAAATATAAAACTTTTAGAAGATAACATGAAAGAAAATCTAGATGATCTTGAGTTTGGCTATGATTTTTGAGATACAACACTAACGGGATGACCCATGAAAAAAATAGATAAATTGAGCTTCATTAAAATCAAAATCTTCGGCTCTGCAAAAGATACTGTCAAGAGAATGAGAAGGCAAGCCACAGACTGGGAAAAAATATTTGCAAGAGACATTTCTGACAAAAGACTGGTATTCAAAATATACGAAGAACTCTTAAAATTCAAAAATAAGGGCCAGGCGCAGTGGCTCACGCCTGTAATCCTAGCTCTCTAGGAGGCCGAGGCGGGTGGATTGTTTGAGCTCAGGAGTTCGAAACCAGCCTGAGCAAGAGCGAGACCCCGTCTCTACTAAAATTAGAAAGAAATTAATTGGACAACTAAAACTATATATAGAAAAAATTAGCTGGGCATAGTGGCGCATGCCTGTAGT
>CAUYSK010114131.1:0-33622 GCA_963575035.1 Avahi laniger
GATTTCTTCCCAATATTACCCAGAGGCTATAGGTTTTACTTTGATGGGATGAAGTAGGACTGGGGAAGGGAAAAGATAAATCCCCCTACTGAAGAGTCATCATAATTCCCACTTAATGAGCATCTACTATGTGCCAGACACTGAGCTAGTTAGCAAGGAGATTTGATGTGTGCCTTCTCAGTTGCCAGGTGTCACAATAATCAGATGCGGCTTTTCTCCACCCCACGCTGCAGCAAGCAGTCTGTCTACCTCGGTTGCTTTGAGAAAGTCTGTCCTGCTAACAGCTGACCAGCATCTGGTCTCATGGGTGGAAGCTGAGACACAGCCTAAATTGGGGGTGCAATGCCTGCAGGGGCCGGGTCTTTCATGCAGACGAGTGATGGGGATGTGGGGTGGGGCAGGAGGCCATTTGTCCCCCAGCTCTGTCTAGCCAAGGGATAACATGCTGCCAGAGCTTCTGATTCTTGAGAGAAGCCAAGAAACCAGATTTGTTCATGGAATCTGATTTTTGAGTGCTGGCAAATAATTTAAGTTCAAACATAAATATCACGTGATCCAAATGAACCCTCACTGTAGGCTGCATTGGGGCCACGGCTGCCTGGCTGTCACCTCTGCGCTCGCCCCTTTCCTCCTGCCTCTGAGGGAGGGCTGCTTGGCAGATGGCTGAGAGCACCTGGGTTTTTTCCATTCATTTGGTCGTGAGTCAGTCAACAAACCCTCGCTGAGTGTAGACTGGGTGCCAGCTGTCATGCCGGGCGCAGGGGAAGAGACAATGACCTGTTTTACAAGGGCTCTGTTGGCTCCCGTTTCACAGGGAAGTGTTTTTGAGGGATCAGAGATTCTGAGTTACCTTCCAGGGCAGATTTATGATAGATGCCTTTGTTTCAAGAAGGAAGAAAGAAAAAAATTTTTTTTTTGAACCTCAGGAACAGGGTCAAGTTCACGATTCCCAGCTCATGGTACGTGATCTTCATCGTTAGCGCAAAACCTCTTTCTTCTTGGTTGTTATTCATTCCCTTTTATCCCCGATCCATTCTACTTCCCAGCTCCCTCCCCCAGCCATTCTAACATGGTATTTAATGTGTATCTTTTCATTTGAATCCGCTACTAATAAGTATATGTTATCCTGTGTGGGTATGTGTATTTTTAATACATAACCGATATTTTAACACCTCATTCTGTTTGCTACTGGGGTTTTTTTTTTTACTACTAAACACATTTTTTTTTATTAAGCACCCATATGTGTGTGTTTTTTAATTTTAATAATATGTTTTATCAACCCAACATATCCAAAATCACTATCATTTCAACATGTGATCACTATAAAACATTATTATTATTACTACCATTTTTTTTTTAAGAGACAGGGTCTCGCTCTGTTGCCCAGGCTGGAGTGCAGTGGCGTGATCATAGCTATCTGCAGCCTCAAACTCCTGGGCTCAAGTGATCCTCCCTTCTCAGGCTCCTGAGTAGCTGGGACTACAGGCGAGCACCACGACACCCGGCTAATTTTTTCTATTTTTAGTAGAGATAGCGTCTTACTCTTACTCAGGCTGGTCTCGAACTCCTGAGCTCAAGTGATCCTCCCCCCTCGGCCTCCCAGAGTGCTAGGATTACGGGGTGAGCCCTTACTGGTTTCTTCTAACCCCAGGAAATTACTCCCTTTCCCTGGGGGGTGGGAGGGTCTGGGATTGCCTTTGACAGCCCCCTGCCAGGAACAGTGCCACGGTGGACGTCTTCACTCATCCGTGTCCTCTTGTGGCCTGCGTGTGCGTTTCCTAGAGTCATATACCCTGGAGAGGAACTTCTGGGTCATGGCTGTATCAGCCCGGAGTGTGGCAAGAAACAAATGGCACAATTAGAGGTGGGGGGGTGGGGGCAGAAGAGATTTAAGGAAGGGATATTTTACAGACCTGTGAGCAGGGTTAAGGGGTCCAGCAAGGGATGAGATGCACCCAGGGCTGGCAACAGAGGGGAGACCTTACTACCCCTTAGGCCTGAAGGGGCGAGGGGCGTGCACCGTGGGGGCAGTGAGGAAGTGAAGAGGGGGCGGTGAAGAGGGAAGTGAGACAGTGTGGCCTCCAGCAGAGGAACACAGCAGTGCTCCAACTGGGCCAGCAGGGAGGGAGCAACCCGACCCGGGGAATAAAAACTCCCCAAATGCTTTGCCTTGCCGGGGCTGAGCTCAACCAGAAGCCAGAGGACGAAGCAGCTCGTTGATATGGTCGTCAGAGCTGAGAGCAGGGGAGGGACGGGTCGGGAAACTGGCCACAGAGTACGCACAGATTTCACGTCATTAGCTAGTACCAGGCTTTCCGAAATGGCTGCTTGAAAACTGCTTTGTCTTGCCGGGCACAGGGGCTCACGCCTGTAATCCCAGTGCTTTGGGAGGCCAAGGTGGGAGGGTCATTTGAGGCCAGGAGTTCAAGGCTGCAGTGAGTTATGAGCCCACCACTGTACTCCAGCCCTGGCGACGGAGCGAGACCCTGTCTCTAAAAATAAAAAGTAAAATAAATTAAAAAATAAGAGAAAACTGCTTTGTCAAGCAAGACCACCTGAAGTCAGTGTATTCATTCGACAACTATTTATGGGCGCGTACCATGTGCTGGGCATTGTTCTAGGAGCTGCGGACACAGCAGTGAACAAGACCAAGTCCCCACGTGGGGCTCACGTTCCAGTACGAGAGTAAGAGGGTGAACAGCTGAAGACATAAATTAGCAGGATAATTTTAGACAGCCTTGAGCACTATGAAGACAGTTAAATAGGGTCCTGAGAGAGAGAGAACGATAGGGGGGTACTCTAGATTAGGGGAGTCCTGGAAGGCCTCTATGGGGAGATGACATTCAAACAGAGACCTGAAGGACAACAACAACCCGAAGGAAGAGCGTTCCTGGCAGATGAGACGGTAGGCGTGAAGGCCTGAGCCTGGCGGTGGCTTACAGAGCGGATCTCGTTGGCAGGAACAGGGAAGAGTGGAGGTGAGGGTGGAGAGGCAGAAGGGGCCCCGTCACCCAGGGCCGCATGGATCCCGGTGAGGACTTCGGGTTTTAGTCGAAGTGCATCGGGAAGGCGTCGGAGGGTCTTAAGCTGACCATGTCTACACATGAAACACTCACTGGCTGCTTTGTGGGGGAGGCTGGGGAACAGGGGAAAGTGGGGCCAGTGCGGGTGTTTCTTTCCCAAGGAAGGGTCTGACAGTGTCGTTTAGGATTTTCATTGGCTGAGTATCTTGTCGTAAATAAGCCTTCCAGAAGGCATAAACCGATTTCTTTCTGCCTCCTCCTAAGGGAGTTCTTTGGGTCACTTAATAGGAATTTGAACCTAATATGGCAAAAATAAAATGTTCTGTGCATGTACCGGCCTAAAGGCATGTGTTTGATGAGCGTGAGGCCACCCTTGCAAGGTCAGATAAGCTTATTTGGCTAATGGGAATGAATGAATGAATGAATGACTTTCTGATGTAGGTCATGCCGAGGATTTTTGTTTTTATCCTGAGGACAGTGGGGAGCTGCAGAAAGGTTTAAGAGGAGGAGTGACTGTCACTTCTGCACTGTGGTGCGGTCATCCTGGCTGCCGTGCGAACAGCTGGTAGGGGTGACGGGGAGGTGGTTGTTCTCACCGTGGGGTGGCCCGGGCTGGGGGTGGCCGTGGAGGAGATGAGAAGTGGTGGGATCAGGAACATATTTGGGGTGCGATGACTAAAACATGGCAGATGGAGGGAGGAGTGGAGAACAGCTCCCAGGTTTCTGGCTTGAGTGCCTGGGTGGGCGGTGATATCATTTCCTCAGACAGGAAACTGGGGGTGGGGCAGTGTGTGCAGGTTCAGGGGGACAATGGCTGAGCAGGCCTGCATCTCTGCACGCTGGTCAGGGCTTGCCCCAGCCATCTCTGGGACAAGCTGCTGGGGCCCCTTGGGGGTTTGTTTCTGAGGGGAAGCAAGAGCCCACATCCCCATGAGTGATGTTTCAGACCCCCAGTGACCTGAGCCTCTTTCTCATGACTGGAGATAGTATTGGACTATAGGACACTGTGCTTCCTTTTCAAAACTTTGCGTATTTTGGTAGTTGGTATTTTGCATATTTTGGTAATTTGGTATTCATGTCTCAGGAAATCACTATATGTGTCTTATATATTTTATCCAAGAATGCATGTGTTAATCATTCACTGCAAAGATCTGTTTTATAATCATATGTAATGTCAAGAAGTGATTTCTTCCTCCACAATAAAACCTCCTAAAATTATTATTATTATTTTTGAAACAGAGTCTCGCTCTGTTGCCCAGGTTAAAGTGCCGTGGCATCATCATAGCTCACAGCAATCTCAGACTCCTGGGCTCAAGCGATCTTCCCACCTCAGCCTCCCGAGTAGCTGGGACTACACGTGTGCACCACCATGCCCAGCTAAAAACCTCCTAAAATTAAAAAAAAAAAGGTGCTGGACACTATCTCACGGTACAGCACAGTTAAGAGTGTGGCTCTGGGCCCAACTCTCGGCTGCACAACTACTGCGTGACCTTGGGCCTGTTACTTAATCTCCTAGGATCTCAGTTTGCTCATCTATAAAATGGGGATATTAATGGTCCTTCCCACCGAGTTTTTATGAGTGTGAAATGAGCCAATCCATGCACGGCACCTTGAACACCAGCTGTCCCGTAATAAACCCCAAACACATTCTTGAGTCAATGGTCAAGAGCTGTTTGCAGACTTTGCAGGGGTTTCTGTGCCCCTTGCTTCGCTCCCTCCGCTTATTCCGACCCCTGTCTCTCCACCCAGGTTCTTCTTCCGGTCGGGGAAGCACACCTAGATCAAAGGCCGCGAGGAAGGCGGCGCTGTCAGGCTCCAGGAGACAGCCCACCGGATGCCTTGTAAAGCCGTCCCTGTCCCACGCGTGCGTTGCTCATCTGCTCCCCACTCACGGCAGATGGAGGAGGGAGGAGATGACGGTCTCTTGGGATCACTTTCTCCCGGCTGCAGAACTGGACGCCCTCGAAGGTGTGGTCAGGGCTCGAGCGAAGCAGCAGAAAGAATCAAGAAAGCACAAGGAACGCATGCGGGGCCCACTCCCGCTCCGCTGCAACACCCCGGCTGCAGACGTGTGTTCCACTGACCTGCTCCTGGTGGCGACCCTGGTCTTTCCCATGCAACAGCAGGAGAAGAGAAAGCCCAGTGGTGACTTCACTGGCATTGAGTGAACATTTGATTTAGCTACCACAACTTTCTGAATGTGATTTTTGCATTAAAGTAAAATGGCTTTTATACTTTCTTTGTCCGGAGTGGTCTCTGAGAGTTAAGATGTGTGTGTGAGTGGTGCGTGTACACGGTCCCCCGGATCTGGGGGACGCGCCACATTGCTCAGTATAATGCTGCAAATTAGAACTTTAAGATGCTGTTGACTGTAAGTCTCACGCTGATTCAGGGATGTCAAGATGTGAAAAAATGTGATTTAGGAGTCAGTGAGATACGGTGTATAGAGAAGGGGTGGCCGCACCTCGCAAAGAAACTAACGAGGCTGCTGAGCGCGTCCAGAAGGCCGTCTTCTCAATCATGCGGGCTCACCCCGCGTGTTTCACACACCTGCTCTGAGGATTTTCTCTTTAGTTCCTTATGACAGCTCAGCGAGATGGGGACTGGCACTGAGCCTCCCCAGTTTACAGGTTTGGAAACAGGCTCTGCAAGGTCTAAGTATCTTACACGAGGTCAAGTAGCCAGGAAGCGGCTACCCCGATGCCAACGCAGGCCCGGCGCTAAGACCTGTGACGCTCCTTGTGCCTGGTCTCTGAAAAGTGCTGATCAATATTAATGATCACCACTCACTGCATGCCTCGCCTGCACCGTCTTAAAGACCTTCCCCACGTTGTCTCACCATGCCCCTGAGATGGGATTTTATTATCGTTCTCACAGTACACCCAGGGAGG
The DNA here is from genome assembly GCA_963575035.1 of Avahi laniger. Taxonomy (NCBI): domain Eukaryota; kingdom Metazoa; phylum Chordata; class Mammalia; order Primates; family Indriidae; genus Avahi; species Avahi laniger. Next base: position 5,915 of record CAUYSK010114131.1, read on the forward strand.
TTAAAGCACCGTGGGGTGAAAGGACTTGTCCAAGGTCCCCAGCTAAAGTAGCAGCAGCAGAACTTGAACCCAGGTACAAAGTCCACACCCAGGCTGTAACCGCTCCGCCTCCCACAGAGTCAGCAGTGCCTAAGAGTCCAGCCCAGACTGCCACCCCGACAGGGTCATGAGGTCAAGGTCTCCTGATCCCAGCACCCTGTATAACACAACAACTCTGCTGGGGGCCCCCCTCTTAACCGGGGGAGGGAGGAGAATGTTTCTGCCCCTTGGAGGTGAGAGCCAACCTGGCAGACAAATCTATGCACCCTGACTCTAAACCACATGAAGAAGCCACACCAGCGGCAGTGGGATCACAGAACAGCGTTCTAGAGCGGGGAGGGCTGCAACCTTGGCTGGGCCGCAGCGCAGGGCACACTCCTGGATCAGTCTCCACGGCATCAGCCTTACATCCCAGAGCCCCAGCCGTGGCAGCTGACCTCCCTGCTCCTGAGCCAGTCTTGCTTCAGTGTCCCCACCTACAGGGGGCAGAATGCCACAAAGTCTAGAAGCCGACGGAAGATTACTGTGTATTGCTATCTGTAAGTCATTTATACGTATCTCCTGGATTTCCAGACTCAGGGGGCACCCTGTATAAATGCTCATGTGCCTCCTGTTCCTTGGGATGGATGGGGAAAGAGAACCTGCTCAGAAAGCAATGTCAAGACAAGACAGCCCTGCTGGCTCTGGTACCCTGGGAGAGACTCAAAAAAGTCACAGCAAGAAATGCTCGGAGTGCAACTCTTGGTAAAAGCAGATGCCGGGGCGTGGCACTCTGCAAAGTGCGTGCTGGGAGCATTTCTCCTAGAGACGGGCCTGCTTAACCACAGACAGCAGAGCTGTGGTGTGGGGTGGGCTCCGGCCACTCCTACCTGGCAGGATTCCAACTACAAACCTTGCAGGGGGAAGAACGAGCTTAGAAGCAGGTTTTCAAGCCAGATCTCAGGAGGCGTAAGAGGTGGTTGCTGCAGTAATTATTTTTAAAAGATGAGCAAATAAATACAGCAACTAAGTATCAGAACTTGGCGGAACTTAGGAGCTATCAGTCCTGAGCACTTGTGAAGAGTGAATGGTAGAAACCACCCAAATTTTTACCCTCATAGCCAGCATTGACCACCGCGGGCCATCTACGTGCAAGGCACAGTGCAAGTGCTTTTGGTGTTAACTCGTCAAGTCCTCACGGTCACCCCCTATTGAGGACTGTGTTTGTCTCCACGTTACAGGGGAAAGTGACGCACAGGGAAGGTCGGGTACCTGCCCAAGGTTATGCTGCCACGTGACCGGAACCAGAGGTTCTGTTCCAGGGCCTGAGCACGTGGCCACTAGGCCACACGGTCCTCTCCAAGGTGAGGATATACCTGATGACAGACACCTCTGCGTGGCAAAGTGGACACAGACTATTCCTATTTGATGGACAAGTTTCAGAGAGGTAAGTGATGTGCCGAAGGTCACACGGCTGACAAACGCTTAAAGCTGATGCCGTAAGTGGAGCTCTTGCCCCTGAACCAAGGGCTCTACCACGCTCCCAATCTGCCTCCGCTGCCCAAGCGCAGAGGCACAGATCTGGGCTGGTAGAGGGCAATTCCGAGCATTAAGACCCGAGAATCAAGTCTCGTAAATTAGAAATGACCATAATAACAATCACAGCAGCTGAAATTTATGCTCCGGGGCAGGCACTGTTCTAAGCCTCAATATGCATTAATTTTGAACTTCCACGAACACCTACGACCCAGCATCACACAAACGAGGAAACTGAGGAACCCAGGAATCCCAGGGAACAGGCTCAAAATCCTTTCAGCAAGACTTTCTGGCTCTTTTGGAAGACATTCATCAAAGTTTAGACTTACGGGACATGTTACCCTTTCGTACAATAAAACGGAAAGTCAAACCCTACCTTTCTCTCCCTCTGCCCTGTACAAACACACACACACAGGTGGCCTTGCCTGGCAATAAATATTTTAATTTTTCTTGTTTCATTTTTATGATGACAAATAATTTTCAAGTTTATTTCCTTGTTTGTTTGTTTAAATACAAAGCTAAACCACAAACAGGTACAATCAAGACATTTTATCTCACATTTACACACTCCCGTCGGATCCTCCTCGAATTGGCTGACCGCTGACCAGGCTGGCGTGGGGTCGGGGGAAGACTTTCCTAGGTAGCACCGTCGTGAGGCCTGGGATGGGGGTGAATCGAGGACGAGGACAGGCTCTCACACCTGACTCCATTCACATTTACCTGGGACCGGGGTGAGCCGGAGACCCCGGCCCCCTGGACTGAAGGGACAGTGTGTGACGGTGGGTCCTGCTTAGGGAGGGGGGAGGACGCCACCCACTCCTCCTGCCGTCACAGTCGGGGTGACAACTTCAGCCTTATCCTTGATCCCTGGGGGCTGCTGGGCCCTGCCCACTCCCCCGTGCACCCGGCGCCTTTCCCCGAGGTGGGCAGTGGCGGCTGGGGCGGGGGTCCTGGGCCCATAGGCTCACACTCCAGTTCATGGCTGCGTCTTCACAGGAAGGACACCGGGTGGTCTGACAAACAGAAGGCCTTGACAGCAGGTCTGGAACTGTCAACCCAGCAGAATCAGGGGTGTGTCGCAGGGATGGGGTCAGGGGGGTGTCGGGTAAGTAATTTCTGGTCCCGCTACAAAAACTTTATTTTTGATTAGAATAGAGTACCATCTCAAATCTCTTCTACAAAAACAAAAACAAAAAAACCCCAAAAATTATGCAGCCACTTCACTCACTTCAAGACCTATATACATGTAAGTTGTTTTCTGTGGTTTTTTTTCTTTTTTCTTTTTTTTGATTTTTTTTTTTTTGGTTTCTTTTTTTGCTTTTTATTATTTTTTTTTAAAATAAATTCAGTGTTCACATTTCTATAAAGAATTAACCCAGTTTCGGGAAACCCTGCCCTGGCAGGGTAGGTAAGCGATGCTTTCCCTGCCCACGTCTGGTTTCATTACCCGCCCTGATGCTTCGAGGTGCCCAGAAAAGCGGCAGCCTATGGAAGAGTAAATCTACGCCCGGCCCGTGCTCCGGGCCACAGGGTCAGTAAGCTTTCAAGAAAGCAGAGGGGAAGACTAGCTTACTGTGAAACCTTTTTAAAAAATATTCATACACTTTGATGTGCGCCTGTCGAGACGTCAGGAGAACAAGAGCTTGGGAACATCCCGTCCAGGCGGCCGGGAGGCAGCGCCTTCCTCGCACGCGTCTCTGCACGTCGGGAGTGCGGGGACACAGTCCTGGCTCTTCCACCGCAGGCAGGAGACTCGCCCGCTTCCTGCTTCAAACGTGCCTCTTTCCTCTAAAACCTGTGCTGAGTCTTGGACTGCACGCACGGGAAGCACAAACGTTCGACTTGTATGCAAAAAAAGTACAAAAACAACTAGAATATAAAAGTTTTGGTAATATAAGGCCATCTGTTCAAGTCCACCTTGGAAACCTGTAACAGATATTTAAATACTACAGTGAAAAGGCATCTTAATATATTTTTTAAAAACATCTGAAGTCATCCGCTAAGATTAAGTGTGTAAAAAAAAAAAAAAATCAATTCCCTTTGAGGGCACTTTGTCCTTTGAAGAAAGGAGGGTGGGACAGGGAGGGCGACGGCCGGCTAATGCTTCAGCCACGGGTAGGCTTCGATGGAAGCCTTGCTGCGGTCCCCATAGTCATACAGGAGCTCCTCCCCGGCCTCGATGTCGCGGGAGGCGATGAGGATGAGGTGAGGTACGCCGTCGATGTCGTGCAGTTTGGTCTGGCAGTTTCCGCACTTGCTGTGGTTGATCAGCCTGCCCAGGCGGTTCGTCTCTCTGGTTGCATCCACGCTGGTGGGGGAGGGCAAGGAAGAAGCCTTTTAGCCCAGTCAGGGTGGCCTGCTCTCAACACTGGTGGCATGTGGATTCACAGCCGTGTTTTCGGGAAAGAGATTCAATTCGAAAGCTATTTTCAAGAGCCTGGGGAGGCTCTGGGCGGGGGCCTGGGGTGGAGGTGGGAGAATCCAAAGGGCTCTTTATGGAGACACAGGAGGTGACTGTAGAGTTTTAGAAAATAAATAAATGGATAAAAATCAACTCCACCGGCCTTCGCCAGGAAGGAGCAGTTAGCGATTTCCAGAGCTGCTCTGGCCAAATGCCCCGAAGAGGGAGAGGCCAGAGAGCTGCTAAACAGGTGTTCACGTGACTAGTCCGTGTCTGCTTCTCGACGATGAGATGATATCCAGAACAGCTCCCATTCCCGATATTACAAATGGGAAGACTGGGGGGGTGGGGAGGAGGGAGCTGCAACACAGCTTTGAAAAAGGCAACGAGAACAAAACAAGAAGCAGGGCCGACAAAGAGGCTCGGGAGCTCTCTCTGGCTCTGGCCCTCTGGCCTGTCCTCTCTGCCCGGAGGACAGAAAAGCCACGCGAAGTGACGGCGGACTTACCAGTAGGTTTTGCTCAGATACTGGAAATAGTACATGTAGCAGCCTGTGGAGGGGTCTTGTGCATACAGAGCCTCCCGCTTCTTGGCATCGGTGATCTCAATGAGGTCCCCGTGGTATTCCACCACGAAGTCGCCCCGGGAGAACTGCTTGGTGGCTATCACGCCTCTGCCTTTGCCATCGATGAGGTCAATCTGTCGGGAGGTGAGCAGAGTGCTTGTTCAGAAGAGCAATGGATGCTGCCGCACACAGCGGCTTCCTGGGAGCTCGGGGTTTACGCCACTCCTGAACGGCTTTGTTAAGGCATGCCATGATTCGCTCATTTCACACGTATGGTTGGATGGATTTTAGTAAACGTATACAGTTGTGCAACTATCAGCACAGTCTAGCTTTAGAACACTTCCACCACTCCACAGATTTGGTTCCTGTGTCCATCTGGAAAGCACTGTTACGTCAGATCCTCGGGAGAGATCTGCTAGGTGGGTGTTGCCCCATTTTACAGAGGAGGAAACTGAGGCTTAGACAGGCAGAGCCACGTGTTGAAGGCCACACAGGTGGGCAGTGGTGTAGCAGGGACTCAAATCCACACAGCTGGCCTCTATGCGTAGGCACCACGCTCTACACCTCTCTTGGCAAACAATAGGACCCAGTATTCTGGGTCTTTCCTTCATTCCGTAATTTACCCTCTTGCATTTCTCCTCATTCTATTACACGTGGAGTTGGAGGGGGCTGATTGGGGGGCCCAGGACTTAAGTTTGGATCCCCCTGGGAGGAGAGAAGCAGCAGCTTTCTGACTCTCGGGTCCAAGGACGGACCCATCTGGCCACCACTATGGCCGAACCAAATGAGCTTGAAATACACTAAGAGAAAAGCAACTTTCTTGGACATTGCCATTCCCAGGACAACAGAGTTTTGGGAAGCCAGACGGAACCGGCTACATGCTGCATGATTCCATTCATGTCACCTGTCCAGAAGAGGCAAACCCAGAGATAGAAAGCAGACGGTGGTTGCCGCGGACTACAGGGGGCAGGCAGAAACACTGGTATTGGGCACAGGGTTTCTGTCTGGGAGGATGTAAACGTTTTAGAATTAGACAGAGATGATGGCTGCACAGCATTAATGCACTAAACGCCACTGGACTGTATACTTTATATGATGGTTAAAATGGTAAATGTTATGTTAGGGGTATTTTCGCACAATTCCTAAAAAAAAATTTTCCCCAGGATAATACTTCCATACAAGGCCCATTTATGTTTCCTTCATAAGACATCTCCCTAACGAGTTTTAGTAACTGGCTCCCTAACAGCCCACCAGAGCCCGACTGGTCACAGTGGCCACAGGAGGGCTCAAGCCACATGGTGGCGACTTGGCTGCGGGACCAGGGGAGGTGAGCGCTCCAGCCCAGCCCCGACCAGGCAATGCCACCCTTACCTTCATGCCTTCTTCCTTCCCACTCTCGATCAATTCATCTATTCTTTTCCTTTCTTCCGACTGGGTGGAGAGGCAAGAGAAAAGAAGAGCAGGATCAGCCTTCTCTCCAGGCCATTCTGGGTTGTTCCATGGCCTCAAGCCCTGGCAGCCCAGGCCATGCCCACGGGGTCACAGTCGGCCTCCATGACGTCGGTCCCCAAAGGTGCCAAAGCTCCCAGGCACCTTTCTCCGTTTCTTATCACCCCTATGTTGTGGATGATCTGTCACCTGAGGTTCAACCGGATCGGGAGGAACACAGCAGTGGTCCAAAGGCAGAATGGGGCTTGCAGGTTCGTTCTGTTTGGCCCACGCAGAGTTTTAAAAAAAGTCCAAATTGGCCAGGTACGGTGCCTCACACCTGTAATCCCTGCACTTTGGGAGGCCAAGGCGGGAGGATCACTTGAGCCCAGGAGTTTGAGACCAGCCTGGGCAATACAGTGAGACCCTGTCTCTAAAAAAATTAAAAAATTAGCTGGGCACGGTGGCACACACCTGCAGTCCTAGCTACTCAGAAACTGGGGCAAGAGGACTGTTTGAGCCCAGGAGTTCAAGGCTGCAGTGAGCTATGAATTGGGCCTCTGTACTCCAGCCTGGGTGACAGAGCAAGATCAAAGTAAGATTGTCTCAAAAGTAAAAAAAAAATGTACAATCACTGACATCTAAAAAGCAGGACTCTGACTTCACATAAAATCAGCTATGACAGATTAGAGGCTACGCTAATGGACATGTGTGTGCCATGTCCCTCCTACTGGAGGGCCCCTCCGGGCATCTGTTTAGGATCTCTGAGCTCCATCTCTCCAGAAGCCACCACCAGGGATGAGAAGAGGGCCTCCCATCTGGAGAGTCAGCACAGCCCTGTGTCATTCCTAGGGTCGCCTCTTCCATAGGGCTACCCCTCCTGCTCCGTCCCTAACCTGGATCCCCCTGCTCTGCTGGTGCACAGGACACTGGGGAGCAAAAGGGAACCATACAAAGACATACCCAGACCGGCGTGGCTCGCCAGCACGGCCCACCGCCGAATGGGGTGACGTGTGTGGGGAGGCAGCCCCAGCTGCCCGGCTCAGATCCTCCCCACGCAGAGGCCCAAACCAGCTCGCAGCTCCTTCAGTCACTCGGTCCACATCTGCCACGTGCCAGGCCCCGTGATGCTGGGGACATTGGTGAACAGTGACCTCACAGACAGCCCCCAATCCAGCCACCTCCTCTCTGTGCGTGCTGCTGCCCTCCAGCCGAGCCACGGCCAGCTCGCCACTCTCCCGGCTTCCACGCTGACCCCGCACACTCCAGTATCCACAAGACGTGAAGGAGATCGTGTCAATTCCCTGCTGAAAGCCTCCCAGTGAGTTTACTGAACAGCTATGCACCAGCACTGGTTCCTTGGTGGTGACAGATTTACCAGGGAAAATTAACGGTTAACACTGGGAGAAGCTGGGTGAGGGGCCCTGCGGGAACTCCCTGTACTACCTTTGCAACTTTTCTGTAAGTCTAAAATTATTCCAAAATAAAAAGTTATTTACATGAAAGGCCTCCTGCAGCTTCCCACTGCCACTGAGATAAAAATTCAAACCTTTTCTGATGGTCTAGAGGTTCCGGAGGCACAGACCCTGCTGCCCTAGCCTCATCTACCTCCCTGGCCCACGCGCCCACCCTCAGCCACGACTGCTGGCTGGTTCACAAGGCCAAACTCCTTCCTGCCTCGGGGCCTTTGCACTTGCTCGTCCCCCTGCCTGGGGTGCCCTGTCCCCTATCTATTTGTCTGGCTTGATCCTCACTTCCTTGGAGAAACTTCCCCGACTACCATGGCTAAAGTAGCCTTAACCTAGCCACACTACGAAACCACTCTGTTTTATAAGATAAATAACGAAGTGCTATCCAAAATTATCTTGTTCTTTCAGTTATCTTTTTTTATTAATCACTCCGCACTTGAATACAAACTCCGTGACTACACGGAGGCCCTGCAGGGCCTGATCTAGTTCACTGTGGAATCTCCTGGCCTAGAACAGTGGGGAGAAATAGGCCCTCCAAGCACCGCCACACACACACAACCGCCTTGCTGCGTGACCAGTTCGCAGCAAGTGTGCAGAGTTGTGAGGAACATGGCGGCCTCTGTAAACGGGAGCAAGGGTGGCCAACTGGGGATTTTCCTGCTGGGACTGACCACGGCACGGAGGAAATGAGCTGGGGCCAGGCTGGACGCCCAGACGCACGGCCAGGGAGGCCGAGTCTCCCGAAGGCAGAAGTCTGGGGCATGCCAACAACCAGCTCTGGGCTTGCTGAAGCAACTGCGGCAGCAGCCCACAGCGGGGCCTAGAGGCAGATGGACTGGGAGGGACTCAAGGTGGGAGCCAGGGCGGGCGAGGAGGGCCTGTGCACAGGAAGGAGGGGACCTTCCGGAGGCGGAATCAGCAGATCGCTCTACGTGTCGGGCCCTGGGGCTGAGCTGGGGTTGAAGAAGCCAGGGCATTGCCAACAGGCACGGTTCCCACCCCAGTGCTGGCCGCCACCCGACCCGAAGCCAGACCAGCCAGTGAAGGGGCCCCCGCAGCGAAGTGCCAAGGGGTTCAGGGCAGCTCTCCAAGGCTCACCCTGCGTCCAATCCCTGCGGCCCGGATGCCACCCCGATGCCTTGGACCCGGACCCTGCACCTAGACCCTGCCCCACCCACCGTCTTCAGACTCAGCAAGCTCTGAGAAGCCGTGATTTCACTTTCACTCCTGACTACCTGGCCAGTGCCAGCCTCTCTTCTGCCCCACGCGCCCCAGCCCAGAAGGGCAGGCAGGTCCGGGCTGACCTCGCCCAGTAGATGTGGCCCAGTTGCCCTGCCCTGCGCTCTCTTTGCAGTCAAGAGAACACACTGGGTGGGGGGAGGAGGCAAAAAAGAAAAAAAAAGGAGACTACAGTGCCCTGGCCAGCACCGGCCACAGCCCCCGTCCCAGCCAGTAACAGCCCCAGCGAAACCGGCCAGCACAGCCCGACTGCCACGGTGCTCACTCAGTAGAGCCAACGCAAACAGTGAGGGACACGGCTCTCGCTCACAAGTGGCTCTTCGTCCAGGAACGGAGCGAGTTTTATTGTGTCTGCGGACCGTGCTTTGGGGACGCAAGCGCTGCCCTCCCGCTCCTGGCCGGCTGCAGCCGCCGCTCCTCCCGGCAGCCGAGCCCTGGCGTCCGCTCAGCGAGGCGAAGTCAGCTGCCCCCACCCGGAATCCCAGGCGGCCCTGGGCGAGCCTCAGCAGAGGCTGCCTGTGTGGGCGCTGCGGCTCCGAGCCGGCTGGGAGGCGTCCTGGGTTCTGCGGCCTGGCACCGCCTCGCCCTCCGCAGAGCCGTCTTTAAGAGTGACCTAGCACAGCCTGCCACTGCTGGCGAGTGTTTTATAACAGCTCACTCTTGGCGGAAAGACACTGCCTTTTTCAGGAAATGGAGCCAAAGCTGCTCTCTGGGGAGAAAAATAGACCCCTTTTTTTGGGTTTTTTTTAAATAAAGTTTCATCGATTAGAAGGAGAAAGAATGAATACTGGACCACTGTGTGTCTGGATAGTTAACATAAAAAACGCTGAAGGAATCCACTGAGGATTGAAACGCTAAAACTGCCCAAGCCGGGGTCCCCAGCTCTCTGGGCAGGTGCAATCCTGAGCACCGCTCCCAAGCCCTGGGGTCGCTGTGGGGTGTGGGAGAGTAGAGGGGCTGCCCCAGTGTCCCTGCATGGAAGGGACCTGGCCACGCCCTGGGTTTCCTTAACAGAAAGGCAACAGCCACATCTCGCTGCATCAAATATTGACGGATGCTGCATAGCTCGGCCCTCTGCAAACACCGTGGCGGCGGAGGCCTGCACTGCCAGCTGCCCTTCCCACCGGTGTTTTTCCCTCTGTTCCACATGTCCTAGCGATGACAGCCGGGGGGAGGGGGAGCAGAGGGCCGCAACAACACAGGGAAGCAACGGTGATGACAGTAACGGTTAACTGGCGCTTGCTGTGTGCCAGGCATCGCGTGTGAACACATTTATTTATTCCACCCAACAAGCCCACCAGGTACTACGTCATCATGCCATTTCACAGACAGGAAAGCCGAGGCAGAGAGGGTAAGTGATTGGCCTAAGGTTATATAACCAGAAAGTAGCTCCAAGCCTGCTCCTTACCACCCTGAGCCACAACATGGAAACTTCCGGACAACAGACGAGACAAGTCTCTGAAAGAATGGGCAGCCTTCCCCATGGTCTCAGGCTCCAAGTGGCCCTGCCAACAACTCCTGGAAAAACCACCGTCACAGCAATGCCTGGCTTCCCATGCCACATACTACAAGGTCCAAGGCTCTTTCACAGAAGAGTCATCACCAAACCTCACAGTGATCCCATCAAAAAGGCAGAGCAGGCCGGGCACGGTGGCTCAAGCCTATAATCCTAGCACTCTGGGAGGCGGAGATAGGAGGACCGCTTGAGCTCAGGAGTTCGAGACCAGCCTAAGCAACAGTGAGACCCTGTTTTTACTAAAAATGGAAAAAATTAGCCAGGCGTGGTAGCGCATGCCTTTAGTCCCAGCTACCTGGGAGGCTGAGGTAGGAGGATTGCTTGATCCCAGGAGTTTGAGGCTATAATGAGCTGTGATGACACCACGGCACTCTACCCAGGGTGACAGAGTAAGAAGCTGTCTCGGGGAAAAAAATAAATAAAAAACACAAGGCAGAGCAAGCTGTGATGACCCCAATAGACTGAGGAGAAAACCAAGGTCAGAGAAGCCAAAAGACTTGCCCCAAGACACAAGCGAGGCTCAGGACTCACAGACCCAGCACTGCCCACTGGGTGCCCCTGTCCCTCCAAGAGCTGGAATCAAAACCAGGTGACTCTACCTGCAGCTCAGCTTTGCTTTTTCTGGAGCTCCTTCGGACAGGATAGAAATCCGTGAGTTTGCGATTCTGTTGCGTTTTTCCTTGAGCTCTGGGTGAGAAGAGAAGAGAAAATAAATATTAGGACTGAAAACTACGCTCCCAGCTGGGAGGCACACAGCTGCTCAGGAGGCAACTCCTGCAAATGATGCCACTTAAACACCTCTGTCCACTGGAGCCCGATGGTCACTCAGCTCAGCAGCCCAAGAGGGCCTCAGAGCGTTTCAAAGACAGGACGCTTACTCTCATTGCAGGGGGCAAGGAGGGGAGGCTCTTGCACTCTGGACCTGTGCCAGACTGAGACGCCGACAACTAACAGCATCGCTGACAGCGTCTGCAGGAGTCCGAGGCTTTGAAAGAGAGAGGCTGAGAGGTGAACACTTAGCCCCAGCAGGACACCTGAGCAGGCTTCCCTAAGGTCAGAAAACTCAAACTGCTCTGCGTTAGGACGGGGACTCATGGGGACACTCACTTTTTCCGAGGGGCCTGTTTGCCCTTGATGGGCTTTTTCAGGGCTTGCTTGGGGACGGCTGCATTGGTAGAATCACAAGACGAGGCTGGAGTTTTTGGAGGTTCTGCTGCTTCAGATTTTTGGTTTGGAAAAGGTGCCAGGGAACCTCTCCTGGCGTCTTTGATCTTCTGTTCCTCGGACTTCGTGGTATTCCGTATTGCATTCCCAGAATTTCTTTTCTCTGCAGGCAGAGGGAGGGAAAAGACCAGGGGTTATTCTATACTGTCTCCCCAATTTCTAGACCTTAAGCTGCATTCTAAGACAGGCTTTGAGAAGAGAGGACCCTGGGTGTGCCAGGCAGGAAGGTCCTCAGCCTACTTACTGAGCCCTGTGTCCACTACCAGCTATCACAGGAGGGGTGAGGAGCTTTAGCTCCACTTATTTATAATTTTAGAGACAGGGTCTTGCTCTGTCACCCAAGCTGCAGTGCAGTGGCCTGATCATAGCTCACTGCAGCCTCCAATTCATGGGCTCAAGTGATCCTCCTGTCTTTGCCTCCCAAGTAGCTGAGACTACAGGCATATACAACCCCACTCGAATTTTTTCCACTTTCTTTCTTTCTTTTTCAGAGATAGGGTTTTGCTCTGTCACCCAAGCTGGAGTGTAGTGGTGCCATCATAGCTCACTGCAGCCTTGAACTCCTGACCTCAAGAGATCCTCCCACCTCAGCCTCCTGAATAGGTGAGCTGGTACCACCACATCGGGCTCATTTTTAAATTTTTTTATAGAGATGGGGTCTTGCTGTGTTGCCCAGGCTAGTCTTGAACTTGTGGCCTGAAGCCATCTTCCCACCTTGGCCTTCCAAAGTGCTGGGATTACAGGAACGAGCCACTGCACGTTCCTCTAGCGCTACTATTTGCCAAAGATACTGGGCAGAGGTTTTGGGCTTCTGCATCTTGATGCGGGAGAGCCTGCCGGCAGAAGCACCATGGCGAGCAATGCTGATAAGAGCGCTCCATGGACAGCTTTCTGGAATTAGGCTGCAGACTCAAGCTCAATTCTCAATTCTCAAAGTTCAATTCTTAAAGAGTGGGCCACCACTGGGGACCAGACTAAGGCGACAAAGTAGAAACTCTTCCCCAAGAGCTGCCTGGTTTGCTTCATTTCAGACTCATAAAAAAAGTCTCCCCTTCTAGTGGGGTTGAAGCCCCAGGTTCACGGTGGTTCTCAGCATGGTGCCTGGGCAGGCTGGTCCATGTGTTTTGAGGCACACTGCAAGTGATCTCTTACTGAAAACACTTGTGGAGTACCAGTGTTGGTAAACGATTTGCTGGCTTCTTTTTAAATGATCTGCTTTTAAAAAATAATAAGGCTGGGAACAGTGGCTAATGCCTATAATCCCAGCACTTTGGGAGGGTAAGGCAGAAGGATTGCTTGAGGCCAGGAGTTCAAGACCAGCCTGGGCAACACAAGACTCTGTCTCTACAAAAATAAAAAAATTAGACAGGCATCGCAGCATGCACTTGTAGTCCTAGCTACTTAGGAGGCTGAGGCAGGAGGATGGCATAAGCCCTGGGGTTTGTGGTTTCAGTGAGCTATGATGATGCCACTGCACTCTAGCCCAGGCAACAAAGTGAAACACTGTCTCAACAGAAAAAGAAAGAAAAGGAAAGAAAAAAGTAAATAATACCCTATAATACACTCACTGGTGGTAGATATAAAATGGTGCTGCCACTTTGGAAAAGTTTGGCAGTTACTCAAAAAGTTAAACATACAGTTACCACGTGACCCACCAATTTCACTCAAGAGAATTAGAAACATATGTGCATACAAAAATCTGCACAGGAATGTAGCAGCTTATTCAGAATAGCCGAAAAGTAGAAACAACCAAAATATCCATTAACCGATGAATGGGTAAACAAAGTTTGGTCCATTTATACAATGGAATATCATTCAGCCATAAAAAGGAAAGAAGTGGCTGGGCACGGTGGCTCATGCCTGTAATCCTAGCACTCCGGGAGGCCGAGGTGGGTGGATCGCTCAAGGTCAGGAGTTCTAGACCAGCCTGAGCAAGAGCAAGACCCTGTCTTTACTAAAAAATAGAAAGAAATGATCTGGACAACTAAAAATACATATATAGAGAGAAAGAAAAAATTAGCCGGGCATAGTGGTGCATGCCTGTAGTCCCAGCTACTCGGGAGGCTGAGGCAGAAGGATCACTTGAGCCCAGGAGTTTGAGGTTGCTGTGAGCTAGGCTGATGCCATGGCCCTCACTCTAGCCCGGGCAACAAAGCGAGATTCTGTCTCAAAAAAAAAAAAAAAGGAATGAAGTGCTGACATGTATTTCAAGGATGAACCTTAAAAACACGATGCTAAGTGAATGAAGCCAGAAACAAAAGACTACATATTGTGTGATTACACTTACATGAAATAAGAATAGGCAAACCCAAAGAGACAGAAAGTAGTTTAATGGTTGCCTTGAGCTGGGGGATGGATGGTGACTCCTAATGGGTACAGGATTTCTTTTTGGGGTGATGAAAATGTCCTGGAATTAGACAGTGGTAATGGTTGCACAACTCTGCAAATATACTAAAAACCACTGAATCACAAACTTTTAAATGATGAACTTTATGATATGTGAACTGTATCTCAATAAACCAAAGAGAGGCCGGGCGCGGTGGCTCACGCCTGTAATCCTAGCACTCTGGGAGGCCGAGGCGGGCGGATCATTTGAACCCAGGAGTTCAAGACCGACTGAGCAAGAGCCGGGCATGGTGGCACGTGCCTATAGTCCCAGCTACTAGGGAGGCTGAGGCAGAAGGATCGCTTGAGCCCAGGAGTTTAAGGTTGCTGTGAGCTAGGGGCTGACGCCACGGCACTCTAGTCTGGGCAACAGAGTAAGACTTTGTCTCAAAAAAAAAAAACCAAAGAGAAAAATAAACAAATACATCAAACCTATTCAGATCATTTTTACTCCTTTACATGCCTTCTTGGGTGGAACCAGAGGAAATTAAGGCCAGGGTGTCACACATACTCCTGGGAGTGTGTGGTGCTGGTAAATATCACCTGTCCTATCGGTCAGAATCATGGTCAAGAGCCTCTGGGGTCTCCAAAGTCCATCTGACCCAATTCGAATCACAGTAACACCACGAGCCGAATGAGCTACTTCTGTACCATATAACCATTTGGGACGATGTACATTCTGCCCCATTCCCAAAGGATGTGAGACTGGCCAGCTACCATTTCTAGAGAGAGCCCCTCCCCTACCCCTACGTGGCAGTGCTAACCTGCAGGGACGAGCAAGGATGTGTACCTCACGGTCCAGCAGGAGAAGGGCCAACACATGGAGCGTGTCACACAGCCCTTTGGCATTCATGCCCTTCAGAATAGCCCTGTGTGTAAGGTCAGACTCCTCGTTCTCCCAATTTACAGATGAAAGAACTGAGGCTCAGAAAGGAGCAGCAATCTGCCCAAGCCTCATTCTTTCTGGTGGTAAAATTAAGACTGGAACCCAAGTCATTTGAGGACCAAATGAAATAACATTGCCCCGTGCACCAGGGGAAATCAAGCCAAGGGTGGGCTCCTGCCCCCAGTTCAGGGCTTCCCTGGCCCCGATTCTCAGATCTGGCCCCAGAGGTCAGGCCAAATCATCACTTATGACACCTTCTGTTAGTGAACACAAGGCTTCCTTGTATGGAGCTGCTGGCAGCCAGAGGCTCTGCGTCTTTCCGACAAGTTTTAATTAGAAGGGAGCATGGTGAATTGGCGAAAGCTCACACACCTCACTGCAGCTTTGAATGGGAATATTTGGATTAGAGCAAGATTTCTAAGAGGTTTCAGTTAGTTTTGCAGGTCCAGGCAAAGTTTTCACTAACTGTGTATTTTCTTGTTCAATATTCTAACTCTAAGTCTCATTGCAGAGTATGCTGCTTCAGAGAATAGCACTGAATGCCTGAGAGGAAAGAAACTTTAGAAATGGGGTCAAGGCCAGCTCATAAAAGGGAAGGAAGTCAGTTCCCCGCAATCATCTGGTCTGTACAACCTGGACTCATTATTTCTGCACTTTTAGCACTTGTGAGCCTCTCTAATTGCACGTCAGGTATATTTCTTTGCAACTTGGCTAGAAAAATCAAGCTTGAAGGACATGCTGACTCTTGTGAAAGCAGGAAGAACCTGTCAGACCAACAGGGCACACACCCTGGATCAGGCCGCTCTTTAGCAGCAAGATAGAACATGGTTCAAACCTCCTGAACTTGGAACTGAAGAGGCTGGATAAATATTATATACGCATTCCTATGGAGAAGAGGTTTCTGCAGCCACCAGCTGTGATTAGAACAAGGCCATTGTGGAGTCTTACCTTCTCGTTTCCTGTAGATTCCGGCTAATGGTTTCCCCTGGCATTTGACATCGTGATGTGCAACTGAGTTCTCTTCCTGAAGGGGGGAACGCATTCCAGAGCATTTGTTCGGGCTCATGTAGGAATAGATCTTTGATTGCCCGGTAAACACGTTCTCCTAGAAAGACAAATGCATATTCTGAAAGAGGCTTGAAGAAGAAGAAGATCCTATAGCATTTAAGGGGACAAGGGGACATGAGAATACGAAAGACAAAAAACAGACATCATCATCTCTCAAAAACTGGGCTACTGGGGAATGCCAGCCCCAGATCCCTCAGGAGAGCACTGGCAGGTTTAGAATCCAAGGTCTAAGTCAATGTGTTTTTTGAACACATTGGTCTCTAATTTCGGTCACTAAGGGGACATGTGGCCAGCTGGAGAACCAGCTGCACCCAAAGGTCTGTATAGGAAGAAGACAACCTACCAGCAGCCGGGAGGTCAGAATGACCTGAAGGGCTGGGCCAAGCTTAGGTGTTAACTCCCCCGGCAGGAGCCTTGGTGACTCTAGCTTAGAAGCAGGCCTCAGGGGACCTGATTAAGCACTCGGTCCGAGGGCAACTGCGAGGGCTTGTCAGAACTGCCTGAGCCCTCTGCCCAAGCCTGGCCCCTCTCAAATCACTGCGGCCCAGGAGCCTCCCAGGACTGCGGTGGGAAGACTTCTCTCAGGGTGACTGGAGGAAGCTAATGAAAGCAGAGGCTACAGCCAGCGCATTTAGGGCGGTCACTCCACTGCAAAACCGCACCTTGGCGTTAGCAAGAGAGTGGGCAGGCCGGTGGGGCGGCTCAGGTCACTGCTGGTGTCTCTGGGTGTGGGGCCTCTCCTCTGAGTAAGCACAGACAGGAGGAGGGCTTCCCCAGAAACAATGCTAGAGCCTCGCTGCCTTGGTGAACCATTAAACATCAAGTCAGCGAGACTCGTGACCTCTCCAAGGGACCCGGGCAGGCCCCGCACACCCTGGGAAGGCAGCCACTCCGTGGAAGCTGGGTCTTGGGGTGTGGAAATGCCATAAAGGCACCGTCAAACTTTTGCGAGGTCAAATACCGCCAGAGTCATGGCGGAGCCGAGTGTGCACGCCACTCCCAGCCAGGCAGCAGAAAAGGAAGCTGCCCCAGCCGGGCGCCCCTGGGCGGCGCGGCGGGGGCCGGGGGGCGCCCACGTGCTCGCGGCCCCGGCCCGGCGGGCGCGCCGCGTGAGTGCGGGGAGGGTGCCTGCTTACCCCGTCGGTGCGGGGCCTCCCCGGGCCCCTCCGCTCCACCATCTCCGGGCCCGGGGCCGTCGCTGCCACCGCCGCCGCCGCCGCCGCCGCCTCCACCGCGCGGGGCTTGGACATCTTCCTGCCTGGAGAGGGGGACCCGGGGGAAGCGGGGGAGGGGGCGCTCAGGGCGCGGCGGGGCGGGGAGCGGGGCCGCCCGGGCCGGGCGCCGCGGAGGCGCCTCCCGCCGCAGCCATGTTTCGAGGGCCCGGCGGTGGTGGGCCGCCCGCGCCGCCGGGAGGCAGGGGCCGGCCGGCCGGGCCGGGCCGGGGCCCGCGGCGCCCTCCCGCCGCCCGGCCCGGCCGGGCCCCGCGCGCCGCCCGCCCCCCGCGCGGCCGGGCCCGACACACCCACCTGCAGCCCGGCCAGGCCCATGGCGACGCGCCCCGCGCCCTCGGCGCCGCGGCCCGGCCACCACCGCTGCCGCTGCCGCTGCTGCTGCTGCTGCCGCCGCCACCAGCGCCGCCGCGGCGCCCCGGGGAAGGGCCGGCGGCGCCCCACGGCGCCCCCTTCCCCCATGGCCTAGAGGCAGGGCCCGGCTCCCGCGCGCCGCGGCAGCCCCGGGCCGCCCGGAGCGAGGCTCGCAGGGAGGGAGGCGCTGGCAGCGCGTCCTCCGCGGCCCGCCCGCCGTCCGGCTCCCGGCCCGGGGAGGGGGCTGGCAGGGGCGGCGCTGCGAGGCTCCGCGGGCGGGAGAGAGGGCGGGCTGTGCGGCTGCGACGAATCCCGACTCGGGCGCGCCCCCTCGCGCGCGTCCTCAGCCACTCGGGGAGGAAGGGGTGGGAAACATGATAATGACAGCCAGGCTCTCGGCCGGCCGGCTCCTTCTCTCGCTGGCTCCTGGGATATTTTGGGAGCCCGGTCGGTGCCAGGCGAAATCAGCAGCGGTGAACGCGACAGGCCAGGGCCCTCGGGTGTGCCTGGAGCTGTGCTCCCGGAGCGCTTTTTGGGCATTTAGCCCTCCCCGCAAGCGCATGGGAGCCAGGTCCCGTTGGCATCTTCGTTTAAGACGGTGATACTGTGGCTCAAGAGACATGCAGGGGTTTGCCCAAGGCCACAGATCCAGGAAGTGATGGGACAAGTGTCAAACCCAGGCGGGCTGTACTTAACGGGTAGGAGGCCCTGGGGAGACATAGCTGGTGGGTTATAATGACAAGTTTGCTGGGTGCTTCTCTTGCCTATGTTATCTCGTTCAAACCTCACAACAATCCTGTATTATTATCTCTCTTCTACAGATGGGGAAAATGAGGCTCTGAGACGTGGAGTTTGGCCAAGTTCTCAGAAATAGATGGGTTTCCAGCCCAGGCCACCTCACCGCAGAGCCTGCACTCCCAGCCACTACCCTTCCTGGTTACAGATGAGGACACTGAGGTTGGGAGGAGCAAATGATGTTGCAGAAGGGTTTAGCAAGTCATCCTGTACTCCTGTCCCCTCCATGAGAAAATGCCCTATAGGTAGACAGGGTTCCAGTCACTCTGGAGGCTGTGTCAGCATAGCTCACTGCCCTGCGCCATTGTGCTGTAGCCATTAGGGCTTGTGGGCCAACAGCCAAAGAGTCACTGTATTTATGCAAAGTCATAGGTGCAAACAAGACACTTCAAGGTATCCAGCTCCTGCTGCCTGGGTGGTGGCCTGGGAGTCAGGGATTGGGTTTCTCTCCCCACATCTGCCCAGACATGCTTTCTGACCATGGTCAAGGCACATCCCCAGTCTGGGACTCAGCATCCTCGTAAGTAGAAACCAAGAAACTTTAATTCCATAATCCACCCACGGCACCTTCCAATATCACAGATAAACAAATGGCTGTTTATAGCTGCTTCTCCACCTCACCTCCCATTAACAGGGATAAAACTGAGTAGGATTAAGTGACAGGTCACTGTTCAGGACAATCCCTCCTCCTAAATCAGCTCATGTGTTAGCATCTTTCAAGGCAGGGTCCCCACCCCAACCACTAACAGCAGTGGGGTAGGGTACTCACTCTGCCTGTGCCTTCTGCAGCGACTATGACACCTGAATACCCAAGAGACTACCCACAGGGTGGAAGAGGATTCGAAAGTGACACTCTGATACCCAGGCTGAGCTATCTGAAAGTGTCTTCTACATCTGCAAGGCTGAGAAGTTTTGCAGTTTGTTGCCAAATCAAGGTTTTGGAGCAGGAAGCAGCCACACAGATTATCTTGTCTATTTCACATACTATTTTAATACCCCCTCCATGGCCATAGCTATTTCTGCATCTTAGCCCCCAAATGCAGGAGATACATTGCAAGCTAAGCACCCATTCCTCTCAATGCTGCAGCTTTAGTATAAAAACTCTTAATGTTGCCCAGGATTTCACAGAAAAATAACTCAATTGCAATAATACTATTTACTAACACTTATTGAATGTTTACTATGTGCTAATACTGTAAGACTGCATTATTTGATTTAATCTTCCCATCAACTTATGAGAGGATTCTGTTATTTTTATTTCACAGATGTGGAAATCGAGGCTCAGAGGAGATAAATCATTTGTCTAAGAGTTATATGACTAAGCAGTGACGACCCAGTTCTGCTATGTCAGGGTACCTTACCATAAACAATCTATATTGCTTCTCTCGAATTCAAACAGTAACATACTCATTCATTTGTTCAACAAACATTTATTGAATACATGCTTTGTTCCAGGCCCTGTGCTAAGGACACAGCAGTGAACATACAGAGACAGAGCACGGTGAGGCAAGATGGGTCAGTAGGACCATGTAGGCCATGGTGAGGATTGTGGACTTGATCCTCAGAGCAAATGGGGATGGGGAGGAGTAATGAGGGTAATGTGATAAAAATATGTACTCTTGGGGACCACTCTAGCTGCTAAGGGATAATGAATTGGAGATGGCAAAAGTGAAAGGAGGGAAACGAAATAGGCCATTCAATGGTGGCGGTAGAGATGGACCCTCAAACTAATATACTTGGGATTGTGAATGTTTACGTGATCGTAAAATTTCAAAACCAGAGAGGAGTTGCCTGGTATCTGAACAGTCTGTTCGTGTGACCCAGCAGGGCTCTCAAAGTGAACTAACTGCAAGGTTTTCTAGACAAAAGAGACTGACCATTCATTTGAAGTGCTGTAAATGATTTGGTATTTACAATTCTAAATATCCAATTTAATAGTTTGCAAGGGTAATGAAGCCTAAGAAACAAGTAACTACTAATTTGGGGGTCAGGTAAAAGAGTGAGAATCATTAACCAATAATTACAAAAGGGATTTGTATGCCTGCCATGGTAGAAGCTGGAAAACATTCATCTTCACTTTGGCTAAGTAAGGGAGGAAGGGTGAACAAAGAAAGACACAGCATAGCTAGAGTCTGGACAAGGACTGTGGACTTCAGGCTTCCACCTTGGAAAAATGGGAATAACAATTTGTAAAGATTAACTGAGAAGGACTGGGTGTGGGGGCTCACACCTGTAATCCCAGCACTCTGGGAGGCCAAGGTGGGAGGTTCCCTTGAGTTTAGGAGTTCAAGACCAGCCTGAGCAAGAGTGAGACTCTGTCTCTACTAAAACCAGAAAAATTAGCTGGGTGTGGTAGCCCATGCCTGTAGTCACAGCTACTTGAAAGGCTGAGGCAGGAGAATCGCTTGAGCCCAGGAGTTAGAGGTTGCAGTGAGCTGCAATGATGCAACTGCACTCCAGCTTGGGCAACAGAGTTAGACTGAGTCAAAAAAAAAAAAAAAAAAGATTAACTGAGATAATAAAGTGCCTGGCCCTCAATGGTAATTATTATTTATCCATTTTTAAGTATTCCAATGGTAATTTTCACCCATAGATTAATTAAAGCAAGCTTTTTTTTTTTAAGGCACTGCTTTTCAAACAGGTAGTTTAAATGATTTTGCGGTGATGGGAAAAATGAACCAGGGAAGTACAGTCTTATTAAGATTTGTCAGATAATATTAAATATACCTTTAGATGCTTAACACTTTTCTAAAGAAAAATATTAGTCTTAGTTTTCTCTGTGAATTTGGTGATGAAGCTCTTTAACCTGAAGTTCACTGTGCCTTGTTTCTTCATCAGGACCTGGGCAAGCCTTTTCCCAAAAGACCCTACAGGGATCCTGGGAGAATATATGATGCAACTAGGTGCAGGGCCTGAAAACAAAGGGGCCCAATAAATATTTGCTGAATGAATGAATCATTATCTTATTATTATTGTTATAGGGAGCATAGGGCATTAAGGCAGATTCCTACTAACACGTGATTCCTTGGAATTTTGAAAAAAATGTAATACCTCAACTTATTTTTAAAAACTAACAATTCTACTCAACTGTCACGCTCAAGTTTTTGGCCCTTTAGCGTGAAGGAGACACAGTGGCTGGAAATGACCAGCGGTTGGAGATCTCTTTGCCGCATAACGTGGGGCTGCACTGTCCTGACAGGAAACTAAGTATGCAAGGAAGGACTTCAGGCAGGGACATCGCCTCTCGCGGCTGTTCAAGCCCACTCAAGCCATCCCCCGTGGGTGGAAGTCCCGACCAGCTCCGGGGCGAAGGGCAGTCCCCGCGAGGTGCCCCAGGGACACGTTTCACCCTCAACTAGGCCAGCGGGGCCCGGCCCTCGCCCCGGCGGCGAAGAGCTGACTCAGGGCGTGGGGAGGGAAGAAAGGCGCCCGCCGCGGTGTGCACTCCGACGCGCTCCCCAAGATGTAGGCCCTCGCCTCGGGGTCACCTCCTTTCCCAACGAGAGAGCGTCCCGAAGTGGGCGAAGCCCCACTCTCTCCCCCTTCACTTGTATCAATAACCACCATTCCCTGGAGATGTCCGGCGCTTTAGTTTCCAAAGAGCTTTGACATAAGGATCCGCTGCTTCTGGAGAGGAAGGCCAGCCGGTGCCCAAACCTCAGAGAGGGGAAACCGAGGCACGGCAGTGGGAGGGGCTTCTGGGGGCTTTGGAAGCCGGCGGGGGGGGGGCCGGGCGGGGAAGGTTCCGCCGCAACCCCCGCTCCGTTCTCCCCCCTCCCACGCGGGTCCCCGCGCTCCACCCGAGCCGCCCGCAGGAGGGCGCGTCCCCGCCGCCACTCCCGCCACCCCAGCCCCCCTCCAGAGCGACCCCCGAGCCAGCCGCCCGAGTGCTGGCCACTGGGCAAATACCTCTAGCCATGGCCCCTCTCAGCCACCGCCTGGGATCTCCCGGGAAACCGAGCTTTCGAAAAAAGTTGCAACAACTGTAGCCAACTGCTCCGCCGAGCTCCAGCTGCTCTCCCTGATTGGCGCCGCCGCCCGCCTCTCCGCAGGCTGCCGGTCGTGATAGGCGGAGTCGGAGGCAGAGCCCGCCCTTCTCTCCGCCTCCTCGTCGGGGGCGGGGCCAGCGGCCTTACTTTCTACAAACGCTTTCAGGACAGGTCCCGGCGGAGGAGGTGGGAGGGGGTTTAAATTTGACCGTCTCCCGCCGTTGATTGGCTGCGGTGAAAGGACACCCCAGCTGCCATTGGGAGGCTCCAAACTCCTCCCCCTCTCAGCGCTGAAGCTCCGCCTCCGGAGCTTTAGCCCCGCGGCTGGAGGCTCGATCTCAGAGTAGACCGGATCTGGGACTTCCGGGTTTTTCGGGCTTGACCGGAACCCGACCTTTGACCCCTCGACCTCCCCTTATGACCTGGGAAGCCTGGCTCTCAGAGCAGTTTGGCAACTCTGTCACCTGGACCCCTCCAGCAGTTTGATCCATTCATTCCTAGGTTTGACAGGTTTATTGAAAGAGTCCATTAGTCCAGTATTCAAAACCCCCTGGCACAACTCCTACCAACTAACTGGGTCAGTGGGTAAACCTTCCAGAACCTCAAAGAGCCTAACCCAACACACCCAGCCATTTTACAGATGGGATACTAGAGGAAACGGGTAACTTACTTGCTGCCTGGAGGTCACCCAGCAGTTAAATTGCAGGGTCTGGTTCAGTCTCTTGACTGTTCATCCACTAGATGGCCACCTTAACTCCCGGGGAACAAACTGGCACTGTTCCCCACTAGAGGGACATTGGTCAGTGTGTTCCCCGAGAAGCAGGTGTCCTGAATATTCTTTGCTTTGGACTCAGAGAAGGTGTCCAGTTACTACTCTTCCCTGGGGGCTCCTCCTGGGGATGTAGGAAGAGATCACTCATCCATTCTCTGTCTTTGGTACCTAAGAAGGTTTTGGAGACCCACGATTGCCCAAGGACCCTGCTACTGCGCTAAGAAGGTAGGAAAGCAAAATAAAATAAAGTATGTGGAAGTACTGGGAAAAGTAGAAAGTGACACTTTTCGTTACAAACTCACTGTATGCCCTTTGATATATCATTTCAGCTCATTTCAGGGAATATTACAGAGCGTAGTAAGTAGGGAAAAGATTGCTTCTTTAGATTGATAAAATCAGAGAACTCTTCTCTGAGTTGGTGGTTTTAAATTGTACCCTAAATAAGGAAGATTCAAGGGAAAATGTACTTCTAGGTACAGGGAAGAGCAAATGCAAACGCCTAGAGGTGGGAATGAGCTTGGTGTGCTTGGGAAATTAAAAGAAACCCAGTGTGGTTGGAATTGAATATCTGATGGGAAGAATGAATGGGATTGGGCTGCAAAGGTTGGCAGGGGCTAGATCTCATGGGTCCTTGAAGGTCGTGCTGGTCTCTGAGCTCAAAAGCCACTTTTCTTACCCTGTTCTGTGATATCAGGGCTGCAATCCACAATTCTTTGTCAGCAGCGCGTGTGTTTTAGGTTCTGCTAATAGAGGGGATACAGGATGATTGGGAGGCAGGAAGAGGAGCAGGGACTTGGGCATGCCTGTTTGCTTGCTATTTCTAGCATGGTCCCCTCAGTAATGGCATTTTGCTTCTGGCAGCGGCATTTGATTCAGTCTCCAAGTTGTTTCCACACTCCTAGAAACAGCATCAGTGTGCTTCCTCAGAAGTTCGAGCAGCAAGGCCAGGTGCAGTGGCTCACACCTGTAATCCCAGCACTTTGGGAAGCCAGGAACTCAGGCTGCAGTGAGTTGTGATCATGCCACTGCACTCTAGCCTGGGTGAAAAAGTGAGACTGTATTTCTAAAACAAAAATATATATATATTTATATATCGTACCAGCAGCTGCGGCCCCTCTTCAGAGTTCTGAGCCCCAGCTTTGCAGGGCTCTGGAGGGACCAGCACCAATCTGGTCATGCCCTTTCTCAGAGGGGTAAGAAGCAGCTGTCCAGAGCTGCTCCTCCGATTTTGCTAGCTCTGCTGACCCGACTTGGTTTGCTTGCTCTCCAGCCTTAGAGGTGGTAGCTGTTTCCTGCAGTTGTTATTTATGTTACCTCAGTGTTCCCTCTTTGTTTTCTCAGTCCTCCACCCCTCTACCACCTATTTAACAAATTTCCTTTTTTTTTCTTTTTCCTGAAACAGAGTCTCGCTCTGTTGCCCAGGCTAGAGTGCAGTGGCATCATCATAGCTCGCTGCAACCTCAAACTCCTAGGCTCAAGTGATCCTCCTGCCTCAGCCTCCCCAGTAGCTTGGACTACAGGTGCTCACCACCACACCTGGCTAATTTTTCTGTTTTTAGTAGAAACGGGGTCTTGCTCTTGCTCAGTCTGACCTTTAACTCCCGTGCTCAAGCAATTCTCCTGCCTTGGCCCCCCAGAGTCTCTTGAATGCTTATCTCTTTATTTTTTCTTTTTTTCCTAACAGATTAATTGAAATAAAATTCATATATAGTTCATCCATTTACTTATATATACAATTCATTGGTTATTGTTGTATATTACATTTTTAGTTTTCAAAAATTGTGAAAGAATACATATAACATGAAATTTGCTGTTTTACCTTTTTTTTGAGACAGGGTCTTGCTCTGTCACCCAGGCTGGAGTGCAGTGCTAAAAGCTTAGCTCACTGCAGCCTCCAACTCCTGACCTCAAGAGACCCTCCCAGAGTGCTGGGATTACAGGCATGAGTCACCACGTCCAGCCTAGCAATAGTATTTTTAAAAAATAATTTAGATATTTTAAGTGTGGTGGTTTTAAGGGAAAGTTTACAAAAATAAATAGCAAGGCTTCCACTAGAAAAATATTTAAAAACATTTTTTGAGGCTGGGCATGGTGGCTCACACCTATAATCCTAGCACTCTGAGAGGCCGAAGTGGGAGGATCCTTTGAGCACAGGAGTTCAAAACCAGCCTGAGCAAGAGCAAGACCCCGTCTCTACTAAAAATAGAAAGAAATTAGCTGGACAACTAAAAGTATATAGGAAAAATTAGCCGGGCATGGTGGTGCATGCCTGTAGTCCCAGCTACTCGGGAGGCTGAGGGAGAAGGATTGCTTTAGCCCAGGAGTTTGAGGTTGCTGTGAGCTACACTGACATCATGGCACTCTAGCTCGGGCAACAGAGTGAGACTCTGTCTAAATATATATATATATGTATGTATTTTTTGAGTTGATACATACATAGGATAAAAATTTCAAACACAAACTGTCCTTCCACCCCTAATGTCAATTGCCCAACTCCAGAATTAGTCTGTGCACCTGCTAGAAAAATATTTTAGAGGATGTAGAGTTAAGGTGATGATCAAAAGAGATAATGACTATAAATGCTCTTTATAGGCGAAGGGTTATCAGAACACTCTGGACATCCATATTAAGAAACAAGTGACAGGCCAGGTGCGGCGGCTCACACCTATAACCCCAACATTTTGAGAGGCTGAGGTGGGAGGATGGCTTGAGCCCAGAGTTTTCTGCTACAGGGAGCTATGACAATGCCCCTGCACTCCAGCCTGGGCAACAGATCGAGGACTCATCTCCAAAAAAATATAAATAAAAAGAAACAAGTGATGGTTTTTGGATACCCGACAAGTTAAAATACAAGAAATTCAACCCTGGTTACGTGCGTGGCCGTGGGGCTGGCTCCGAGGTCTCTGCCTTTATTTTTCCTTTCACTCTCCTCCTACCTTCTCCTTTCCTATAGAAGTGCTCTGCATGGATTAAAAATTTTCCTACTTTCTTGGGATAGTTTGAGTCTATGTCAGTTCACACTCAAAAAAGTTAGATAATCAGGTCAGTAGAAACTTTACAATTTAATTTTTTCCTTTGCTTTTATAGCTTTGTATACGTATTAACTGTTAATCTCACTTGTGTTTGATAAAATTTAATTTTAATATATATCGGAACCTTTCAACATTGCATTTCAGTTGGTACCTGTATTATTCAGAATTGTTTTGGATTGCAAATGAGGGAAACCCAACTCAATCTGGTTCAAGGAAACAGGGGAGTTTAGGGACTCTTAGAAAAGTTCAGGGGTGGGAATAGCTTCGGATTTTACAGGGTCCAGGGGCTCAATGGGGGTCATTAGTCTCCTCACCCCTTCCACCTGTTCACCCTCCTGTTCCCCAGGTTAGCCTCACTATCAGCCTGGCCTCCTGCTCCACGCGACCCCTGCCCTCACTTCCCAACACTGTCTTAGAACACCAGTGGCAAAGGAGTGTCTTTTTCCTAATATTTTCAATACAAAGTCCTGGAATAAAGACTCATTGGCGTGGCACTAAATCAATCACGGTGGCCTGGAAGTGGATCCAGAATTCTAATTGGCCAGCCCAGGCTTACACAGCCGATTCTGGAGTGATGTGTATGGGAGATGGGTAGTGCTCTCCAAACCGCATGGCCTTTGAGGAGGGAAAATAAAATTAAGATGCTGCTATCTGAGGAAAGAGTGATAGAATCTTGGCAGTAAAAAAACAATTGCTATGTACCACGATGTCTGCCACACTTGAAAACTCCGGTAGCTACTTCCGCTGCACCGTGGTGCTCCCTGCTGCGTTAGGCATTGCTGACCGTAATTCCTTGAAACTCTACTCCCTTGGCATCCATGATATCTCCCTGATTCTACTTTGACCTCTCAGATTGGTCTTTCTCAGGCTCGTTGGGTGCTCACTTCCTAGACACAGAATCTCAAGGTTGTATTCCTGGCTCTTCTCTCTGCATTCCTTCCTGGAACAGTTTTATCCTGTCGCACGTTAATCCCTGCCTGGATCCCCAAGTTATTGTAGATTCCAAGTGCTTGCTAGACATCTCCACTTGGATGTCCCATAAGTTCCTCAAAATTCCTTGTGATACACCGTTACTTTGGTGGTCCAGTGAACAACGCCTTCCACTAGTCATACTCTTGTGTTGCCTCTCCTCGAGTCTAACTTGGCCTTGTTAATCAATAGAATATGACAGAAACGTCATTGTGTCAGTTGTAAGCCTAAGATTTAAGAAAGCCTGGCAGCTTCTGCTTTCATATTCTGGGGCGCCCTGAGCTGCCATGTCAGAACCATGGAGAGGGTGCTGGGAGGCAACATGGAGAGAAAGAGACACCCCGCCTTCCCAGCCCACGGCTGACCCGTCAAGTAATTATTAGCAAGACCAGAAGAACAACTGCTCAGCAGAACCCAGCCTAGCTGGGAGAATCATGAGACATAACAAAATGCCTGTTGTTTAAATGCCTGTAAGCTGTTTCATTTTGGGGTAGTTCATTATATAGCAATAGATAAACAAAACATTCCCCATACCTAAAGGCCAAACTCATTACCTCCCTCTTCAGACCTGTTTCTCTTCTTGGGGTCATCATTTCAACTAATGGCTTCATTGTGTACCCAGGGCCCAAGCCAGAAACTGAGGTTTCTTTTTTTTGGTTTTTTTTTTTGAGACAGAGTCTCATTTTGTTGCCCAGGCTAGAGTGAGTGCCGTGGCGTCAGCCTAGCTCACAGCAACCTCAGACTCCTGGGCTCAAGCGATCCTCCTGCCTCAGCCTCCCAAGTAGCTGGGACTACAGGCATGCGCCACCATGGCCAGCTAATTTTTTCTATAT
>CAUYSK010114134.1:0-12281 GCA_963575035.1 Avahi laniger
AATCCTCAACAAAATTTTAGCAAATAGAATTCAGCAGCACATCAAAAAAATAATTCACCATGACCAGGTGGGCTTTATTCCAGGGATGCAAGGCTGGTTTAACATACGCAAATCCATAAATGCAATTCGCCACATAAATAAAAACAAGACAATTCTTAAAGGGCCAGAGAATAAGCATAGCCAGTGTCAGAGACTCAGGGGGAGGGCAAGCTCACTGTGGGCTGTAGGGTTGTGGTGTTCGAAAGAATATCTAGTATTAGCGGTGGCAGTGTTAGGGTCTTGAGTTGGGTCTTAAAGAATGAGGAGGACTTAAACACTTTCCAGGAAGGTGGGAGGATATTAGAAGACACAAAAATGTGAAGGAGAGGCACAAAGGCAGAAGAAGGCATATGACCTCAGGTTGTATTAAAACTGGAATGATCCTTATGTTTATCTAGGGTTCTGGGTGATTCTGTGGGTGTTGCCTGTCACTCCAGACATTTTCCTTCCCACTCTGGAAAACATATTGTAAATAAAGTGAATATGGGTCACATTATATGGAGGACCTAGACTCTGTTCTAGAATATAAAAATTAAGTCATTCAAAAAACATTTATACTTTAATTTAGTAGCAAATTGATTTTGACACAGTTCCCAAGTAATCTCAACATTCCCAACATTATGGTTGAATAAATGACTTATATAAGGTCACCAAGAAAGTTAATGAATGAGCTGGGACTGGAACCAAGTTCTTCTGACTTCTAGTCCAGTGTGTTTACCTTGTAATCTCTATTTGCCTTGAGGCTTCTGGAATGGAGCAGTTTGGCCAAAATACAGAGTTTAGAGGGAATATATTTGAAGTACAGTTGGAAGGAGGGTAGGACAAGACTGTAGATAACTTGGAGTGGTAGGCTGAAGTTTTCAATTTTTTCCTGTAGGTAATGGGATGCTGCTGAAGGTTCTGGAGCTGAGGTGTGGCATTACCTACAATTTAGGAAGGTTACTTTAATGGGGTGATGCAGCAGCACCTGGTGGACTGGAGTAGAAGAGTACTTAGAAGGAGCAAAGCAACTAAGAAGTAGGCCCAAATGTAGGCTGCAAATGCCACAGACCCACTCCCCCTTCCCATGCCATGAAGACATTTGTATTTTTAACAGAAGAAATAATTTAGTTGTAAAACTCAGCATTTCTTCTGGGATTTCAGCCATTAGTGATGGGGATATTTGGGAGCTGGAGCATTCCTGGCCCTGGAACATAATGCTGTGGAGATCTACTCCCTGGACTTCACTCACACCAGCTCTTGCTAAGGCTCAGTGCTGCTTTCTGCTGTCTGGTTTCATTTTGCTCTCAGGTTTCTATGTACTATGAGCCCAGGACCCAGAGTTTAGGGAGTACCTGGCTCCTCCTTTTACTCCTCTCACTAAGCCCCAGCCCTAGAGTCTACTTGTACATGTCACTTGTTGCATCACCCAGTCAGCTCCAGAGACCCGAGCTACAACAAAAGGCTTCATAGTTTACAGCTTCTAAAGCTCATTCACACTCATTATCTCATTCAGTTTTCACAACAGCCCTCTGAGGTGGGCAGGGCTTATTATACTCATAATTTAATGGGATGAAACTGAAAACCAGAGTGTGAGAAGCAACTTATCATGCAGCCAGTGAGTGGCACAGCTCACTTCTTCTGCCTTCCCGGCCATATTCCATACTTCCACTTGTGCTCTTGGGGTTGTGGTGGTCGTTTTTATGAGCATACTAGAAATCCTCTCAGATTTCAGACAGGGCCCCA
The DNA here is from genome assembly GCA_963575035.1 of Avahi laniger. NCBI lineage: Eukaryota > Metazoa > Chordata > Mammalia > Primates > Indriidae > Avahi > Avahi laniger. The sequence goes on from CAUYSK010114134.1 coordinate 1,765, forward strand.
GCTGGGGTACGGAAGGAGAAAGTCAGGAGACCATATTTTTCTTCATTTCCAGTTCGAACCCCTTCCCTTAAGACCATGCTGCCTCCCTGGACCTTGGTGGAAAAACACTTGGCCCTGACCACCCACAGCTCTGTACTCCTGCCTGTCTTATGACAGTGATACTTTTGGGGAGAATATGTCACTTTTGCCTGCAGCCTGCCATGTTTCCCTTTTGCCACCCTTTCCCCTCACCCTGGGTCGCTGGAGCAAAGGTACAATCAAGGGGCTCTCCTTCCCTGGGCTATGGCAAGTGGTAAGGCTCACAACCCCAGATCTTCCTTTGGCAGTACAAAAAACCAATCATTGACTCAGAGACCAGGTCAGCACTACACACAGACAGCCTTTAAAATATGGATGGCACAGGGTCTTTGGCTGAAGCTGCATTGGCCGGTCCTTTCCAGGATTCTGACTCTATCCTCAGTGTGAGCCAAAGGCAACACCAACCAGAGTAGCATCAGCCCGGCTTTCAGAGTTCATACAATGTCATGCTGTCTAGATTTTCATCATGAATGTTCCTGAGACTCAAATGCAAAGGGAATTGGGTTGATTTCAACTGGAAAATATTCCTGCCATCTCAACGTTCTCTGGAATAACCTGCTTGCAGCTGTCATGGGGCAGCCTCCTCCCTGTAGTGCGTGGCTTTTCCAAGGCTCAAGCTCCAGGGATCTGGAGGGGAAGAGGAGGCGGGGACCAGATTCTGTACTTCCCCTCCCCACCCCCAAGCCTGGCTGGTGCTTACATTTTTCAGACCTGGAATTGGGTCTCTGGGGTTGGGGTTACGGGTAGGGAAGAGGGATTCATGGAACAGGCCTCTGCTGGGTGGATCCCTGCTTACAGCTGGTTGCATTTCTTTAACTGATTGGCTTCCAATAGGGAGAAGTCATCTTCTAATGGAGAAACATATTCCCTTGGACAGAGATTTTAGCTGCTGGTGGGCCAGAGATCTGGGTTCAGGCCCCAGATCTGCCATCAACTTGTACTGTGGCTTTAGGCAAGTCAGTTATCACCTCTCTGTGCCTCAGCCCCTTCCATTTAAAGTGGAACTACTAATACCTGCTGCTCACATCTAGGGAGTAAGAACAAGGCGTGGGGGACATTGATAAATGTGCTAGGGGAAATGAAGGGATGTTAGGAATTTATTCTTATCTCCCTCCAGATCCAGGGAATTAAACTAGTTGCTCTTCTTTCTTTTCCCACTGTCCCATGGTATTGGTAGAATGTTAGAGCATGGGAAAGTCTCCAGAGATTTAGATGGTCAGAGGACAAGGTGAAAAATCATAGTATAAGCAGTGACATCATCTGATATGAAAGTGTGATACCCTAAAATCTTATCAAAGAGATATTGATAGCAAGCTGGAAGCAAAGTCCTATGATGATGGGAAATAAGATGTTGGGATCAGGAGTGATATTTGGGGTGTCAGGAAGGTGGAAAGTGCCAAGAACAAATTTTATTGCCTCTTATCCTTGTGCCCTGGATTGATGATAATTCTACTCTAGAAATTACCTTTGTTAGTTGCCTGGGTTGCTAGGCCTACCTTTGGTAATATCCAATTTCCTGATTTTTTTTGGATCAGGGTATTACTTGGGCTACATATGTCTGGGAGGGGATGTCAGAAAGTACAGAGAGCAAACATCTTCTTCCCTGGGATCGTACCTCATTTTGGTTCCACGTGTGCTCTGGTGTTCCTATGTCTGACTTACTGGCCTCCTGAGATCTAGAAATCTGCTTTCCAGTGTAGTATGCACTAGCCAGATGAACAGCCCTGCATTGCTCATGAAAGATCTGGAAAACAGTATGGATGGTTTAGGGAAGCCCAGCCCTTCTGTGCTACCTCAGAGCTCATGTCCTCCTGAGAGTAGAGTAAGGTGCTCATTCTCTACAAGGGCTCTTTTATGGGGCTTTGAAATAAAAGAAACAAGGAAAAAAAAAACCTGGGAGAGTATGACTGGATAAGGCTTCTTATTATCTGGTAAGTACACAATTACCTTTGCGCGGTGAGCCTAAACCCATGGGTTGTCCTTGTGCCTCCTGTATCATAGCCTTCTGTACCTTGGAAAGAGCATTCACAGCCATTCTTTCACTTGAATCTCCCTAATACTGTGGAGGAAAGTACAACAGAAGTTATCATATTGAGGCTTCCCAAAGTAAAGTGATGGGTAAAGGGCCTCTAATTATTAACTGATGGTGTTAGGCTAAGAATACAAAAAGCCTGGATACCATCCTTGACTCCTTTCCCTCTATATCCAGTCAACCACCAAGTTTGGATGATTCTTTGTCCTACCTCGTTCTTAATCAGTCAACTTTTTCCATCATCATTGTCATCACTGTAGCCCAAGTCCTACAATCCATCTCCCACTTAGCAGTCAGAGTAGTCTTTCTAACATGTAAAGCTGAATATAACACTCTCCTGTGTTAAACCCTTTTAATTGCTCTTATGATAAAGAACAAACTCTTGAATCTGGCCTATACAACTCTGTGTGGTCTGTTTAGCTTAGTTCTCCATTCCTACCTTTTCCCACTTCTTCCTTGCATTATGCTCTTCAATAACTCTGAAATTTTTCAGGTCTTTTAAGCTTCTTGGCTTTCTTCTGACTGTTCTGTGCATTTCTATTCCCTCTGTCAACCATACTCCATTTCCCACTCAACTTGACAAGCTTGTATTTGTCCTTCAAACTCTATCTCCAGCATTGCCTTCTCAGGGAACCTTCCCCTGAGCTCCCTTCCTATCCAGGCTAAATTGGGTGCCCCTTCTCTTAACTTCCATGGCACCAAGGACTTGTTTGTTAATATAGCTGTTGTTATGTTATATTATAATCATCTGTTGACTTATCTTTTCCAGTAGATTGGGGGTTACATAAAATTAAGAACCATGTCAATTTTAACTCTGCACCGTGTCTCTAATACCTAGCACAGGGCTGGCACATAATGGGGGTCTATAGATATTTCTTGATGAATGAATGCATGAACTAATGGAAGAATAAATGAGTGATGGATCCCATGTCACTCACCATGGAACCTAGTGGTTTTTCTACTTGGAAGAAACATATCTGAATACAAAGGTAGTCATTTAGTTTTCAGATTACCATTTTCAGTGGATATTTAGGACATGTTTGCTACTCACAGGACCTTAATCTTGGAGAAGGGGCCTGGCATCTGCTGTGTGTTAGGCACACCACTAAATGATCTACATATAATGTATTCATTCCTTCAACAGTTTATCTTGAGTACCTACTCTATGCCAGCGGAAACTATTGTGATTCTTATTTTACTGATTAGGAAAATGGAAATCACAGAGGCTAAATCACTTGCCCAAGACGACATAGCTATTAAGTAGTGGAGCTGGGATTTGAAACTAAGCTTATATGACTTTAAACCATACATGCTATATTGCACTGACTCAAACCATGGTTTCTTGAGAACAGGACTTGCTTCCCTATTCTCCACATTATAGGGTACACAAGAGCAATTAATCCTTTTAAATAATGATGCTATAAATGGCTCCTTAAGGCAATAGCTTTTCAGGGAATTACATAATAGATTTCCAGAATGTGATAAATTTCTCTGCACTGCCTCATCTTAGTCCTCTTCTTTAGGTAGCTTAAATACACATCTGTAATGAAACTGGATAGCTCCATGCAGAAGAATGAAACTGGATCCTCACCTCTCACTTCTCACAAAAATCAATTCACGCTGGGTCACAGATTTAAACCTAAGGAGTGAAACTATCAGAATTCTTGAGGTTAATTTCTGGGTACTCACAGGTCCAGGGGGCAAGCATTCATAGGCCTTTTTTTTTCTTGGCTTTCCGTGGGTTTGCCTTACCTAAGTTTTATCACATTTGACAGTACACCTAGAAATAGAACCAGAATCTAAAATCTATTTTATTTGGCTAGGATTCCAGGTACTCTATTTAGTACTTACCACCTGTTTCTCTCCAGGGCTAGGTCCACAAATTAGATGATTCATCCAGAAGTATGCTGTTGCCCCTTTTACATCAATACAACAACAACCTGTAGTGAGAACTTCGTTAAGCACTTTTCATAGATTACATCCAATTTTCACAATAACATTATGTATTACAGTTTAAGAAATTAACGAAGTGGAAAAGTTGAAATCTAAACCCGCATCAGTCTTTCACGTAATTTGGGGTACAGTAAGTCCCCCAAAATTGCTGTTGCTGTACCTTTCCCACCACACTGGACATATTTGGTTACTCACCAAATATGTCAACCTTGTATAGTTACCTGAGCTTCAAATTCTCAAGTTTGCCTTGATATTTTCTCTGCCCCCACCCACTCTTGTACCCAGTCAGTATCTATCATTGTTCTTAATTGCAGTCTACAGATGCAGACTCTAAACATCAAAGGTGTTATTATAAGATATTTGGTAGATACATATTGATGGGAGTTCTGAAAAACCAGGCTTGTGGCTAAATCTTCAGGAGATGCGCTTAGAGGCATGTCACATGGTTGGCCTTAGATGAACATTAGCCCAGTGGCTACCATGCAATGAGATGCAGGAATCATCCACCATCTAAGTGAGGTTAGGTCTGAGCCAAGAATTTGACCTTGCATCATTTGGGTCATTATTGCCTCTGCTGTTTCACCAAGAATATCCAGACCATTGTAGAACCCCTACACTGTCAACAGAAGTAGAAGCTTCTTCTTTACATTACACTCACTTGAATGCAAGTAGTTCTTGATTTTTACATTTGATTTCTGGAGCCTGGGTCACATGCCAACATCACAACTGCAAAAGAATCTGATAATTTCAATTCTGTCTTCTAAATTAGAAAGATAGAAGTCATATTTTGAAAGTTATTCAAGTACTAAAGGGTAACCCCATGTATGACCTATGTCCACCACAATTGTCTAGCCTTATAATTTCATCTCCCCCCCTCGAACAGCCTGCCCCTTCCAATATCTTCTCCAGTCAACCAGTTCACAATGATTCTAAATGCAGATCAGGTTCCAATGTGAAATCTAATAAAGATTTGCTACACTGCAAAACTATGCATAAGTAGTTGCTCATGAATGCTATTTTTTCAACTATTTTTTATAAAATGAAGAAATTGCCTATGAAGTCAAGTTTTGCATTTATTTTTCTTGTTTTTATAATGTTCTTTTGAAATCTGTATCATCCCTGGTTGACCCAGTACTATCGTGGTCTGCTTGTGGTCCCGAGAGTTGAAATAAATACGTCATACACAAACAAGCAAGCCAGTAAGTAAATAAATAAGAAAAAACAAGCCATGGATATATTGCTTCAGAACCAGGTTACTAGTAAACTTTGCAAAGGCACATTAATCAGAATGCTCCACCATTTACAGTGACAAGTGGCCCCTTGTCATTATTATTGGGACAGTGCTGTCAAATAAGCAAAACACAAATAAAACTCTCCAGTGGAAAATGGCTAAGAGTAATTAGGGGCAAGTAGTTTTGTGTAGACCAAAATGCTGTAATTAGAAGGGAAGATTTGCAGTAGTATTTGAAGGAGAGAGATCTATGGAAGAGTTGTTTTCTATGCTCAGAAGAACTTTTTCAGCTTTCTTTGTTCAGTGGTAAAATGGAATTATTTTAGAGTAGAAATGATGTCTAAGGACTTCTGTCAGGGACATACTTGGGACTGTCTTGTGTGTAAGGATAAAGTGAGGGGGTTGTGGTATGGCAATGTTTTTTGGAAGCATGTAGTTAATAGCAAAACAAACTACCAAAAATAATAATGATAAATGATTTCTTCCCTTTTGTTTGATCTTTATTACTATTTCTTTGAACATTAAATATCACACAATGATACATTAAAGTAAAATATTTATGATAAACAATTAAAACTAGTTCAATACTGAATAATACTTTAATGTCACCTTGAATTTGATTAAGTAGTTATTCTGTTTTAAGAATGTTATAAATTGACCAATGACTAAGAGGAAACTTAAAAAATCAGAATTCATTGTCCCATATCCCTTTTCTAAACCTGATCATGATATTGTATGCTTATACTCATGGTTTGTTCCCCAGGATATTTCTTAATGTGATTTAAGTGTGAATTTTGTATTTGAGTATCCATTTTTAAAGGTGGTCAATTTTTTTTAATTTTAAATAGAATTTATAGAATCTTGTGGTACAGAGGGTACCAGCTCTCAGGGCTACATGAATTTCCTTCTACTACATTGCTGGCCAGCTGGTAATTGCCTTGCCTCTATGATATCTCTACAATGTGGCTTACTAGATATTCTCGATTATAGCCCATTTTATCTTTGGACAGTTATCTCTGATAGTCTCCCAAACTGTTAATCTGAATTTTTTTCTCTTAGCAGCTTCTTTTCATTTGATCTAATTAGTTCCCTTAAAATTAGTCACCTTTGGAGGTGCTATAGGTGGTATACTATGGGTGCTCAGCAACTTTATTAAAGGAAATATAGACTGCAAAGTTTCTAGAAATACACATCGTGCTTATACATTTATAATAATAAAAACCTTTGACATTTTTAATACATTGTTTACACTTGCAATTTATTTAAGAAGAAAAAATAATTTATGCTCATGGAGACTGAATGGGATGGGAGTGAGAGTCTGCAAGGCGACCTGGAGAAGTTGATTTCACAGCATGCAATAATTGTTAATTTTTAGATAGAGATACATATGTATAAGTCTGACTCTTACCCCACAACAGAGGGGGATCTGCAGAGAGGTTGCTCCTTTGACCTTAAAACGAGTTGAATCTGGAGAGCTATCTAATTAAGAAAGTTTTATCCATCAATATCTTTTTCATTTAATTCTTGCTTTTTTAGTAGAGATATTAAAAAAGGTTTTTCCCCTCAATTCCTATTCGAGTGCTAGTAATATAAATCCAGTGCTGAGTCCAGAGGAGAAAATTCCCCATGTTCTGGTTTTTACCCGGTTAGTTTTCTGCTTACTATACTCAGGTAATTTAAACCTCTCAAAAACTGAGGCTCTTTCAACAAGTCACTATTATTTTTTGTTTTATTCAGCTCATTTATATACATTGTACCAGGATTAATGAGTAATATGAAATTAATAATGAAAACTAATAAGCAGCAGATACAGAAATTAAAAATACTGGGGGGAAATAATTTTTTAAAAATACCAATACAGAGGTTTCAAATAAAATAAAGATATTTGAAGGGCCATTTGGTATGCTTTTGTAGTTTCCTGTGGGTATGTACCACTTGTATTCCCATTTCACAAATGAAGAAACTGAGAGTCAGACAACTTAAATAATTTCCCTATAGCCATGTAACTAGCAGGTGATCAAGACTGGGTAATTGTACTACATCTGGAATGAGGCTGCTTTTAAAAAACTGCTAGTGAAATGGAAAGGGAACTTACATGCATCAAATGCAAACTGTATAATAAGTAATTTGCTGTTATTCAGTGCTTATTTATTTCTCATTACAACCCTATGAGATAGATATTTTCATCTTCATTTTGCAGATAATAAAATGCAGGCTTGGAAAGGTAAAACCATTTCCCCATGTTGGCCACCTGGTAGACAGCAGAGCCAGCACTTGAGCATTTAGCTCTGACTGTAAAACCTATGACTTTTCTACTCTGCAAAAAATATTGTAGACTCTTTTTAGCAGGAAAATACTTTATTTGAATAAACTGTTTCATAGACACCCAAGCTAAGTAAGGTGCTGATCGCCTAATCCCCCTGTTGGACCATCCCCAGACTTTGCCAGGGCACCTGGGGACTTGAAAGTGCTCATGCTGCCATGCTGCTTAAAGTCATTCTAGCCTTTTAGGATTCACAATTACAAATAATTTCACAAGCAGACTCACATTAACACATACGGGTGCAGTCCTTATGCAACTGTCATTGATTCAGCAAATGTTTAGTTGAGCACCTACTATGTGCCAGACTGTCGTCTAGGTGCTGGGGAATACAAAGACCAAATTTCAGGCCTTCACAGAGCTTCCATTGTTTTTACTGTCATCACTTCGCCTGCTCCATTGAGTTATTTACTGTACTGTCTTGATTATATGTGTATGCATTCCATCTCCTACTAGCTTTTATGCTCCCATGGGACAGAAATTGTGTTTTATTCATTTTTGTGTCTCCCACAGGCCACCTACACAGCAGTATTCCCAAAGCATCTCTTCTTTTACACCTTTTTCCGATCACAGGCGTATAACATGCAATGTCATAAAATCCATCCCTTCACTTGAATAGCTTCCAGCTGTGACAATGTTTATAATTTCCCCGTAGCTTGAAATTTTCATCAAATTTCTACTTTTAGAAATGCAAATTTGCAATTAATCAATGAGTCGCGCAGAAAGTATGAATCGTTCCTTGGTTGCAGGGCATGCTGAGATGTGTTACAAGGTGTAAGACTGAACATTGACTGCCCTTCTAACTTACGAACAACACGTCAACCACCTAAAAAAGGGTGGGTTTGTGACCGTCTGTTAGAAGACTGAGAGTTGTACCTCTAAGCAAGGTTAACAGTACTGAATTTTTTTTAAATATAAAGTCCTCTAAACTGAAATACAAATATTTCATCCATATTTGATAAAGTGCCATAATGTCTGTCTTTGTTCCTCTTTGAAAGCTATTATACAATAAAATAATTATTTTGAGTGAATTTTGATATTATTGATTTTAAAACACAGATACACTTATCATTAAATATCTTAGGATATTTTTTGAAAGTCCAGAGTTATTGTCAATGACTATCTATGACAAAGTGCTTTTGTGTAGGTCTTTATTTGCATGCCTGAAGAAATTGCCATTTTTTAAAACCAAATTTTTCATGTGGTCCTTTAAAAGAGAGTTTATTGTAGCTACCTGAAAAAATTCCCAGAACAATGTTAAGGGTTATCATTTACATAATAATAATTTCACCTTTGACTCAACTCGGTGAAAGCAACCCTGATTAAAAACAGTTTACTAGAAGTTTCTGGTTACTAGAAGGCACTTGGAACCAAATTTATTCTGCAAATTTGTAACCCAGCTCTGGGATACAACACTTCTTCCGTAAGACCCATCTTAGCCTGATTCCCTCTTAAAATAAAATATAAAACCGACTCTGGACAGCACTTACGAGTTTTTGCCGAATGCTTTTGATGAGCGGTGGGATTGGGATTGCAACTGTACACTGAGGCAAAGCTGAGAAATTTCCAGCTTCCCCTTCTTTCCAGAGTCAGCTTAATCGAGATAGCTCTCCACACCCAAGCTTGACTAATTTCTCCTCGCCTCTTTTTCAAAATACAAGCTCTCCTTCCAGGACTTTTTCATTTCAGTTTGGCTCCCTTTTCCCATATTCTGAAGTTTTCTGTGACATACTGTGAATCATTCTTATGTAAATCAATTTAGATTCTCAAGGATGCTTCTAATTTTTTCCTACTTTAAGTTCCTGAATGAGTACAACAGAGTCCTTGGAGCCAAACTGAGCAAAGGAAGAGTCTTCCTTAGAAGCTGGGGGGAGCCAAAAGCTTGTGTCTATTTATACTTTGGCATTTTTGTCTTTATCACACTGACAATTTAAGATTTCAATTTACTTTTGGTTAATGTTTCTTTTGAAAAGCCACACCAATAGGACCTCACAAGATAGCTCAATTTAAGTAAATTTACCACCTTGCAGGGAAAAGCCCTAAGCTTTTCAATGAATGTTGATTTTTGTCAGCATCTAAGAGTGCTTCCGTCTCATCCTCATCCCAAATATACGGCCAGTGTGTAAAATTGCAGTAGTAATTTACATTGGAAAATACAGCTTTTGAAAGGACATAGCCTCTTTGTCTGATATGCCTAGTTTATTTCTTTGATGAGGAAGACCTACAGAGAGAGCCAAATTTTATCCTAGGAAAGTCACTTGTTATATGTAGAATCAGAACAAGGGGGATTTAAATAAATGTTCATTCCTTCATTCTTTCTACCAGTATCGAGTACTTAGTGTGAAACAAGCGCTCTCTATGCAGGAAACTAGGACCATAATGATAAATATGCCTCATCTACTGCCCTCATATTGCTTAGTTTACTGCAGCACTAACCTAAGAATTTTTTTAAAAAACTAATTTTGAAGGAAAAATGGTTGAATGAGAGTGGTTAACTGACAGGTTAGGAAAGGCTTTTCCAGGGAAGTGAAAGTGAGTTTGTGTTTGGGGTGGTGGGGTGGGCATGACAGTGGGAAGAAAACAGAGATGAGTTTTTCAGGCAAGGAAACAGCATGGCTCATACCTAGACCATTGTCCCGACTCGCGGAACCAGTTATTCGTGGGTACCTGGGAGGAGGGAGTGGGAAATGGGAAAGGCAAGACACAAGAAATGGAGACAAGACAGGAGTCTGATCAAGTCTCGTTTAATGGCAGTAGGGCAGTGTCGGGAGCCATGAGGCCCGGCAGCCGCTTATTCAAGATGGCCGCGAGCCATGTGGATCTGCCTGATTACCTAAAGTGGCCGACCAAGCCTGCACATTTACAAAAGCCCGCGAAAAGAGCTTGTAAGTTTCCATTCACCC